>JACTAT010000058.1:1231664-1416664 GCA_014526335.1 Chrysaora quinquecirrha | reverse complement strand
TACAATGAAAATTTTGAGGTGCAAAAAATGATTCTTTTTAACTGCCTCTTTATATTATTCTCAAAGAGCCGATTTTACACGCACAGAACAATGAGCTACAGTCGGTAAATCTAGTGAAATCGCTAACTTTTGAAACTTGATGAATCATATCGCTACCAAATCGCTCTTTTTGTACGTATATGATTTTGACATAGCGATTCTATCGCTCGATCGTGAAAGGCTCATCGCTACTTTTAGAAGAGACATCGCTAATTTTGAACTAACTTTGCCGGAAAGTAGCGAAAAGTAGCGAATACGAAATAGCGATATTTTAGCGATCAACTCGGACGGCCCCTAATATAAAAAGTGATTGGACAGATCGCAGTAGATTCACTTAATAGAAAAAATAAGTCAAGTCAAATAAGCAAGTTGCCGATGGTAAGCGCTCGTTTTTTGGAAAATAAGCCATTATTAAGAAATAAGTACTAGGCTCCGAAAAAGTTTTACTCGAATCTCAAAAAGCTAAAGGTTAGTACTGGGCATGGCATTTCAAGTACTCAGCCATTGGTTTTCAGGAATACTGCTGTATAACCATTCATTACGTGACTGCTGACGCAAATAAACAGTGATGGTTGGCCGGAATGGGGCGACTTGTTTCCTCAGTTTTATCTGAGGATTGGTATGCAATAAGTTCACCTGAGAATGATCTGAAGACTCTGAGTACATTGTTTACATTACCTTGCCTACATTTTCACTCGAACACAAAACACATTAATAATGCTGTAATATATAATTACCGTCACAGTTGCTCCTCCCTTGAGGATGCTGCGGGGATTGAACTTGAATCCAGCTGAACTGTCTCCTACTTTCCGCTCAACAATCCAACCACCCAATGGTTCTTCCTGTAAAAGGTGCAAAAAACGCTGAATCAAAACCGACAGATCCGACCGAAATTCCAAGTAAAGAACTTTAGGGCTGTTTCCATTATCAAATTTAGTCCAATATTGGACCGAGGTTAAAAGTTACTCTAATGCAAAGTAAGAAACTTAAGCCCTGTTTCCATTAAGAAACTTAGTCCGGGTTGAACCGATGTTAAAATTTCTTATAATTCCAAGTAAAGAACTTAAGCCTTTTTGCATTAAGAAATTAATCCCGGATTCAACCTGTTTAAAAATTACGCTAATTCCAAGTAAAGAACTTGAGCCTTGTTTCCATTGTGAAATTTAACCCGGATTAACTACGCAAATTCCAATTAAAGAACTTAAGCCTTTTTCTATTAGGAAATTTAGTCCCAATTCAACCAGGACGGGGTCAAAACCTACTCTTATTCAAAGTAAAAGAACTGTCAATGAAGATGTAAGCCATGAAAAGCTTCGTTATTATTTAGCACGTTCGAAAAAGGTTTATATATCTAATAGACAATACTCACAGTAGCTGAAGAATTTAAAATCTTGACAAATTTTCCTTCGGCATCACATTCAGATATTTGAATGCTTCCTTTTGCAGTTGATACAACATTAGGTCCCTTTGGAGACTCAACATCTATTCTTGGGCGTTTTCTGCTTGGAGGTGATGGAGTCTGGGTTGGGGTGATGTTCAACCTAGGGAAAATACTAACTGTTATAAAGTGGCAATATAATTAGGACTTTTGCCTATCAATTAGGACAACGGGCAGATAACTGCCCAGAGATGAACGGGCACAGAACTTTTTGAAAGGTTTATTGTTTGTAAACCAATCACAGAACGTTAATCACAACGTCGAAATACGGTTCAAAGACAACTCTCATGACATTTTATTAAACAATACGCAATTCAATTTCAACCAATGGAAAGCCGTCCTAATGTTAGAATGGGAACCGCAGCCTGTTCTCCAGTTATAGATCATTTCCGTAGAATTTAAATTTTTCGAAATCGCAAGATATCAATCTTTCGATGCGAAAATCGTATAAAGCACCCAAAAATTAGTCTAGGTGCAAAGTTTTATCATCTCAGCGCGTGTATCATCGATTCTACGAGCGTCCAAAGTGATTGATTTTATAAGGGCTTTGACCGTGTGGGGTAAATAGTTTCACCAAGTTCATTTTTTGCGGTTAAAGCCTTTATGAAATCGGGAACTTTGAATGCTCATAAAATTAAGAGCACAAGCGCTAGGACAGTTAAACTTTGTACCTAGACTAAGTTTTGGCTGCTTTATAAGATTTTCATATCGAAAACTCGATATCATGTGATTTCGAAAAATTTTAATGCTGTCTGACGTCATGCCGAAGTGATCTATTGAAGGATCATCAGTTTTCGACTAGTCTACACACCCAAATTACAATGTTATTGTGGAGACCAAATTAATCTTGCCACCAAATCATTCCTACTGTGACTACCAATTATCATGCTCTTCATAATCAAAATCGAAATAAAAAATTTTCAAAGCCTAATTTCATAAAGACTGTTGGAAGTCCGGAGCAAAAAGTATGACTTTGTTCCAGTCCTATGAAGCTAAAATTATACAGCTCCCTTCTCTCAGTACCTATAAAGCTAAGACCCCGTTTACACTATGCCGGTATGAGATGAATATGGTACAAAACTATAACGTTTTAGCACTGCGTCTATACTATGCCGGCACAGTTATGACTTGAATACGATACGAAATGAACACGATACGCTAACCGGCTTCATCTGAAAACGGCATTGTGTAAACGCCTGAATACGGTACAGTTTGATGCCGCTTTGCTGAATGAATGAGAGAATGAAAAAATTGCTCTTTGAAACAATAGATTTTAAACAAAAACCAATGACCTTGCTCATCGTATTAATTTCATACCGGCATAATGTAAACGGGGACTCCCAAATCCCCACCCAATATGAAACCATTCCGTATTCATTGCGTACCGGCATAGTGTAAATGTGGCCTAAAAATATAGAGCTCCTCTCTCTCAGTACCATGGAAACCAAAAAAGAAAACCATCATGGTCCAGGAGGAGCTTCACTGAGCCCTCATATGAGGTTTCACCGTTTCAGTGGTTTTCAGGTGACTGAGTTTGTTGACAAAGGAACGAGTTTATGAGCTGCCTGTTTATGAGTTCACAAGGTACACAAATAGAAAATAATTCAGGCTATTTGGGCATGTTAAGAGGATGTAGAATGACCTTCTAAGGGCCTGTTTACATGGACAAATCCCACCTTCCAACCTGTCAGCTGAAAAGTGAGATGAAACTTTCAATAGTTTACATGTAGAATTTCATCCCACCTTCCAGCTACTGCTCTCATATTTCCGCTTTTTTTTAACTTTCTCATACAATAGGATTATGTCTGGCGCTTGCGCATAATGTGTGAATTTTTCCCACCATTCAGCTTTCATCCCACCTTCCAGCATTTATATGAGAAAATTTCATCCCAGCCAGGTGAGATCCCCCCTCTCAACGACTGAGACCACAAATGATTGGGATGAAACATATTCCATATATAAAATGAAAATCACAAAGGTTTGAAGGTGAGGTCTCACCTCTCAGGTAAAGGGCTGGACGGTGGGATGATTTTCTCCATATAAATAGGCCCTAAGGTGGTTAGAATGACCTTCTAAATGATAGACAACTTTCAAACTCACTTTTTCATGATCTTATAGGGTAATTGTATATAACTGAGGCCCCAAATCAGCAATATGCCTGCAAAAAAGCTATAAAATACCTTGCTTCTTCCCCTTCAAGCAATTTCCTATATGCACTGATCTCGAGATCCAAAGCAGCCTTGATACCAAGTAGTTCTTCATATTCTTTATTCAAATCTTCAATGGTTTCCTTCAAATCCTTGATCTCATTTGATTTGTCTTCCAGCTGTTTTGAAAAATCGTCTTTTTCAGCAGCACGGACACGTTCCAGCTCTTCAATACGTCTTTTGTATGAATTCAGCTGCAATATTAGAGGTAGATTTAAACAGTGTCCGGCCAAAAAAGGGATCGATTAAAGAAAGAAGCGCATCTCTAGGTGGCCCAGGGAAAAAGCCTTTCTTGTGTAATCAAACAACGGGCCATAACAATGGGGCAACCTGATTTGCATTTAAGCATATTAGTAAAGTAATAAATATAGGATTGCCAATTAGAACAGTGCACCTTTGATTAACCGAACCCAAATTAACCAAACATCAATTAAACAAATGAGCTTTTAAAACTGTAAACTTCATGTCCGAATGAATTCTTCATTCTTCTTCATTTTATTAACAACATGTTACATCAGAATGGGCTTCCCTACTAAATATAAAGCTTTTTGTGTTGACAATGATTTCAGGAATCATACAAACTCAGAGAGTTCTGTTGCAGATATCAGCAAAATTTATATTTTTCTGCAATTTAACCCAACATTTTATATTACAATTCTAAAGCTGAAAGAGATTATTCATAAAATTTCTCAAGGCACTGCTTCAAAACTTTTAAAATGTTTGTCACTTCAAAATCTAATTCAAAGCAAGTAAAATGTTGCAAATAATTCTGCCACCCTGTAATTTTTATTATGAAAATATTTCAAGTGGGCAAAGAGCCACAGTTAGCTGTCATTTTGAGCAAGGTGGTGCAATACGTTTAAGACCATAGGTGTTACATCATCATCTGGAGTAATGCATGTGAAAGGTGAAGTGGTTTTATTTAGCACCAGGATCTCCGTAGGCTAACTAATCAAGACCTTGCCCCTGGCTGTGATGCTACTGTGGCTGGGGCTCAAACCCCAACCTGGTAGAGCTTCTGAAACCACGAGCCAGCTGGATTAGACCACAAAGCCACAGAATCTTCAATAAAACAATAATCCAAACAATCCTCTGGAAGAGAAAATCAAATGAAAATGACAAAACATGCATCAGTTCTAGCAAGATAACATACCTCAGTCTCAAGCACACTTTTATCAATCTTCAATGTTTCCAAGCATGCTTTGCATTCCCTAATAATGATAGTTTGTCTTTCACGTTCATCTCTAGCACTGTCATTGCTTGCCTTTAGATCATTTAGCTGAAAATAATTTTAAACAATTAACAAATTAAAAACAAATGTGTAGGAATTTCTAATAAATTTTTTGCATTACAACTAGTAGGAAGGATAAATTCTCAGTCAAGAAAATTTAATCTAAATTTTAAATTCTAAATTTTACATCTAAAAAATCATGGTAGTGATAAAATTGAGGCTTTATAGGTGTGCAATTCAATTTTTCAAAGGTTTTTACTAATACGTTTGAATGTTATTTTAATTAACACTACAGTGCCACTTTCAGTTAAAACTTTGAGCCAGGTAGGATGTGCAATTCAAATTTTTCTATGGTGTACAATTATAGCAATTCAGCCACTATTCCAAGGTTCGGCCAATAGTATTTGCACATGAAGGGTGTAGAAGTTCTTGAAAAGGGAATATTTTCTTATATGGGGGGGACAACAGTGACAATATGTACAAGTTGAGTGACAGAGACAAGAGAAGAGAAGAAGAAAGGGCTAATATTGGAAGTGATGAAATTCTTTGCATGTTGCACATTTGCATGTTATATATTATGTTGCATATTTCCTTGTCTTCTCTCTTTAATAAAGTAATTTAAATACAATTGAATTTTCTTTTGGTGTTACTCTTTTTAGATATTGTGTTCTTTAAATTTCCTCTACTTTCTAATTTTTTGAATTAATTATTGAAAATTAGTGCAGCCTGAGACAAAAATATCTCCAGCAGAATACTTGTTTAAGTTCTATTATTAAACTATGCAAAAAAACAATTTAAAAACAATAAATAGTTACCTTCTGATTATAATTATTCTCAATTTCATTTCTGATATTTTCCGCTTCTTCTCCAAATTCATCTCGTAATTCTTGAAGTTTATCTTTCATAACAGAATCATATTTCTGTTTAAAATCAGTTTCCATGTAAGTTTTTGTGGATTCAAAGGACACTAGCTGAAGTTTAATTTCTGCCAACTCCTACAAAAAGACATAATAATTTGTTACAAATGGAGCACAAAGTCAAATGGGAAGTTGAGAGCTTTTGGAAACTGATCCTGAGAGTCCAGTATTTGTAGTATAAAAATACGCCATGTACAGTATGATATGACTTATTAAGTTTACACATGCCATTGGTTGTGACCATCTTGCCCATCTCGTTGGAAGGCAAAGCCTATCTGTACCCATTTGGAATGCTTCTGTTTGGAACCATTTAAGTAGGACCCATGAAAACGCAGCCTTATTGAGCCTAAGAAGCAAAGCTTTTGATCATTAAAAAATTCTCCCTGATAAAAATTCCATTGTCTCGCATGTGCGCATGTGATCGCCTGCCTCAAAAGGTAACAGGTCAAATTGCTCCACTACCAACTTGCCCCACCTTAACATGGTCAAGTCACAACTCTTTTAAGTTATGCTGCCCCTAAGTGTTTGTCCAACTCGCACCATTTGTTTAGTCAACTCACCCCACCATTAAATAAATGATAGAAAATGATAAAATTGAGCGAATCTATCAGTGCGATAAAAGGGGGTTTGGGGGTTGAGCCCACAACTTTAATCATTGATAGTTCATTGGAGGCAAGTTGACTTTGAGATGGGGCAGGTTGACTTTGAAGGTGGGGTGAGTTGACTTTTGAATTGGGGCAACAAAACCTAAAAGTGGGGCATGTTGGAAATGGGGTGATTTTACTAGAAACCCCTCAAATTACAAAGAGTGAGATTGCAGTAATGCATTTCATTTCCTCACCTGATCATACATTCTTTTCTTGAAATCAAGATCTTCATTCAAAGTTTGCATTCGGTTTTCTAGATCAACTTTATCAAGTGTCTTCTGCTCTAGATCATATCTTGTTGCATTTAGTGCTTCCTGAAGGCCAGAACTTTCCTTTTTGAGTTTGTCGTATTGATCTCTTAATGAATTATGTTCTCCTTGTAGGCTGACTAGTAATGCATCCTTTTCATTCAGCTTTTTGGTTAATGTTTTCACTTTCTCCTCAGCCTTTGCACAGGACTGGGACTCTTTATCTAGCCTTGAAATGAAACAAAAAAAACCTTAAAGAAAGATAAACATCAATGAGCATTCTGATATACCTTTTCAACAAAAACCTGCAAACATGGAAGTTTCTAAAAAATTTCTAGAAAGAGAGTTTTCAATACGAAATTCATATCAAATAACAAACACATATCGTGTTTTACTAACCAATATCGGATAGGGCAAGTGTTTACATTATACCGCATAGCTATCGTTGCATATTGATTTTCGTATCGGTAGACCAATTTTTTGTAATGCACTTTACCAGATAGTCGAGACAATAGAAAATTTCAATAGTTAATCCCCACTCACAAAAGAATATCAATTACACCCGGAGCGGAGTGATTTTCATATTATCTCTACAAAACGGAGTGAAAATCACTCTAATTTTTTAGCCCTTCGTATCAGATAGCTCTGGCATTCATTCTGTCGATATAAACAGCAAATCGGTCGTTCAAATTCTGCATTTCTTCTTTTTCTTCTAAAATTCTTCGAACATTTGGTGAGGACAGGCGAGGAGAGGAAAGTGGACTGGCCTTCTTGGTCGGTTTACTGCTGCCTGCTGCCGGTGTAGCTTCCATTTTCGGTTTTGTTGCTTCTTCTCTTTACAAAAAGAACTTTGAAATGCACAAAAAATAACAGGAAAATAAGGCTACTTCTTGTAAGTCCTTGATTGTTGGGAGCCCTGAAACTTTCTTAGACAAAGAGAAATCCTTCCACACTACTTTATGAATGAAGGAGGAATTTGATGCATTGATCCCGCGCGGGCGCGCTCCTTCACACAATTCAGTCCCAGGCTTCCTCGTTGTTTGTTTATTGTTCTTTGGAAACAATAGAGGCGTGGAAACAGAAATATGTTTTGCAGTCAGGCATTTTCCCCTAAATAAAAGATTGAACTTTTACCCCTATTTGGACGGTTAAATTTAAAACTATTGTGCTTTCAATAATTCATAGGCGTAGAGTTAGGGGGCCAGGGGGCCATCGCCCCCCCAAGACTTAGCTAAGGGGGGCCAAGCCCCCCTTAAAATAACATTTTGTCGTGGAGAAAATACAGGGAAGAGCAACATTTACACAGTCACTTAATGTGTTCAAGTTATGCCGTTTGATAATGGATGTCTCGTGTTTCTTTCTTTATCAACACGTTCTACCGAAAAACGCCGTGGCCAAAAATTTCCTTTTCACAATTTCAGTAATTATTTTTGCCCCCCTAGCTAAAACAAAACTCTACGCCTATGCAATAATTAAAGCCTGGTTTCCATATACTGTAGCCAAAAGTGGCAGAGCAAGTGCCGAGACGGGGCTGTACCAGTGCTGAGTCCCAGGGCCGTCCCTACATTGGGGGTGTAGGGGTGCGACACCCCCCTGGAAAAAGGATCAGTCGGCAAATCGGTAGTTTCGGTCGGCGAAATCACTCTTTTATGCATTCACGAATCATTTATACAGAGAAACGGCTGAGAAAAACAATGAGAAATAAAACAGAACTACTGCAAAATCTGATTTCCATTCCCAGATTCCTTCTCCAGAAGCCTTTTCTTAGTTTCCCTTTCTCAAATTCCTTTCCAGATTCTCATTCCCAGAATCCCATTTCCACATTCCCATTCCCCATTCCTTCTCTAGAACCCTGTTCTTAGATTCTCCTTCTAAAATCCCCTTTCTACGATTCCAATCTCCAGATTCCCATTTCCACATTCCCATTCCCAAATTCCTTTTCAAGAAGCCTACAATATTCTTAGATGCTGTTCCCAGATTCACATTTTGAGAATCTAGTACTGGTTCCGTCTTTTTAACACAGCCATGAATTTTAAACAGCTCTGAAAAGAACGGAATAAGTCTGATCAGCTCATTTTTGGGTCATTTCATGTCATTTAGGGTAATTCCAGGTCATTTTCAAGTCAATTCAGATCATCTCAGCTCATTTCAGGTCATTTCAGGTCATTTCAGGTCATTCAATATTTTATCAATTACGATTTTTTTGAAAACGTATCCGTGTAGACGGGGCCCCGCGACATTTTTAGTTTTGATGGAAAGACTTCCTAATGTTAAGGGACAGAGTTTCCTCGTTCCGGTTATTTATAGTGGACAATGCACTTTGACTTGTTTAACTTGTTTTTTTACTTTAACAGTCATGTGATTAAGGTTAACGTCAATGTCAAGGAGCCACACCTTGTCATGCGGCGCTCTTTCATTCTTGCATAACTTGCTGTTTTCTGGTCAGTTCCAGTTAGTTGGTAGCCGTTACTCTCGCCGTTAGTCGTAATTCAGTCGTTATATTATAAGGATAATTCAGTTTTTTATGAAAGTGTTTTGAAAAATTTATGGGACGAAGAAGCTAAGGAACTTGAAGCCGAATTTGCGGAGTCGTTGGATTGTAATCGTGGTCGAACTTTCGTATTTTGTAATCTTTGGTGTTCTTGAATGAAAAATTAAGTAAACCAAGTGAATTCTTGCTGTTGTTCTACTGACTAACGGAACTCACGCACTTGTAGAATGTAGTCTTTCTGCACTAACCACAACGGTGGCTTTGCCGTGGCCAGGCAATTCCTCTCCTGCGGTAGCGACGACATAAAGAGTTATGATGCTTCTGCCACTAGAAGATTTTAGTTCAAACATGCATGCCCTCAAAAAGCCGCAAAAACCGTGTCTAGACAGGGAATAAATCCAAAAAACCTAAGGAGCTACCCAACCTCAACTTTGAAAGTTGTTTTTAACTAACTCGAATACGGAGATTACGAATCTGCTTTGGGCATGTTGAGATGTGGCCTCAAAATCAAGTGATCGATGACGTCATTTTTCAATGATAAAAAATCGATAACAATCAAATATTTGGCTAAAACGTATGAAAATTGATGCAATTTGCTATGTAAGTCTAGCAATCGACCAAAAAAAGTTTCCAGTGGAAAAAATTGAAGGGGGCTTACAGGGGGGAGATAGGTGGGAGGGAACAATTTTTCCCTTACCCCGCCCAGTCGTGTGAAATATGCCCGAGGTTGATGCTATACTTGAGAAAACATTGTAAAATAACATTTCAATCACAATTTAAGGAGATGGAGCCAGCGTCATGCCACAAGACTGCTACTACTTGAGGGTATAGCTACATAAGGTACTAGTCTGTGTCAAAGAAGCAAATGGAAAAAATTGCAACACAACAAAACAAAAATTTGAATAGTTTATAGTCATAATCCAGATAGGCAATCGTCTTCCAGGGTACTCGAACCATCTTCATCACTTGGGGCAAAAAAATATGGAGTCCATTTCATTTAACGAAATGTGTTCACTTTCATCCTTTTCATGCTTCACTTAGATAGTCTCTGGCTGTACGGAATAAGAGCGATATATCTTCTTGGTTGTTCCTTTAGATATCGTTGCTGGTGTTAAATAACTTGAATGACTTAAGAGAGAATTCCAGATTTTCTTACAAAATGGGCACTTACTGTATAGTAAGTTGAAATTTAGTGATGCTCCGCCCAAGTTTTACTTATGAACAACTAGATCTGCAGCTGCCGCGCGTTCTGAAACAAAAGCGCCAGAAAGCTAGTACGCCTGTGAGCAGACGAGCTTTGCCATGAGATTACCAATCTGGGAACCACCCCGTACAACGTGATGTGCAGTAACGTGGAGGTTGTGCAATATAGTGGAGGGTGCCAATACAACGTGGAGGGATACCATCATGTAAGTGGAGGGTGCCAATACAACGTGGAGGGTTATCATCGTGTAAGTGGAGGATGCGGAGTATCGTGGAGGGTTATCAGCATGTAAGTGGAGGGATATCATTTTTAACGTGGAGGGTTATCATCATGTAAGTGGAGGATGCGGAGTATCGTGGAGGGTTATCATCATGTAAGTGGAGGGATATCATTTTTAACGTGGAGGGTTATCATCATGTAAGTGGAGGGTTGCGACGAATACTGAAATGTTGAGAATATATCCTCGTCATCTTTCTCATTAAGAAGCCTGATTTGTCGGCTATTGAGTTGAGCCCAGATTTCACAGTTATACATCAGTAGTGGTTTCAATGCTATGTCAAGTAGTTTAAAACTGAGAGAAGGTTCGTAATTGAATTTTTGCAAGACACTCCTCAATGCAAAAGATGCCTTACTGCTCTTTTCGCAAAGTGTTTTAGCGGCAGCAATATGAGACCCTAATAAACTTAGTATCGTGCCTAGATAGTTCGTGACTTTGTTTGTTTCGTCAGTCTAACCTAATGACCTTTAATGACGACAGACGGATTGAAGCTAATTATTATATTGCTTTACTTCATTTCATTTCCGGCATTGGAATACTGGAATAATTTAATATTGGAATGTCGAATTTTCTCAAATCTGCCTCAAAACCAAGAATTAATGTCGAATTTACGAGCTTTGGACATTCCAATATTCCATTCCAATATTCCAATATTCCATTCCAATATTCCACATTCCAGGTTTTCAAGATAGCCAGACCTGGCAGCTGAACCTTCAGGCATGTGAAACCCGAACCCTACCTGACAACTGATACCATGGCATTACTCTAGGGCTTTAAATTGCGAAACAGTTGTAGAATTATCATTTTTAGGTTGCCAGAGGTTGAGTCTGAAATCATGCAGTTGACAAAATTTGCCTTTACAATTTTGGCATTCTTAGTTGCATTTATTCTGCTGTGTGAAGCGAATAAGCAGGCAGAATTTTGTAACAGAAGATGCCTTACTATTGTCAACGATGTCATTGCAGCGACAGGCAAGTTGAAACAACAAGGAGGCACTGGTTACTTGTTGTGGAACGAATTTGGATCAAAAGTTCAACGTTTTTGCCGCAACATCAAAGTCGATGCGAACAAGGTAACCACCGTTGATTTTTCTCACTGTAATAAAATGTTTTCCACTCCTATTCTAAATCAATGCCATCCTTTTATGGGATCGCAGCATCGGGTAACCGGGCAGTGCCTGAAAATGCCAGATCATCTCGGAAGCACAAAACCCGAAATTCGCGTAACGTTTCTTCACTCTTCGCAACCATTACCAGCACTATCAAAGCACAATATCTATGACACGTCAATGAAGAACCCAGTTAAACTAAACTGTTGTGTTATACTGTATTACGAAAAGATGATATATGTTAAAATCAAGAAATTTCACTCTTTTCATTTACATTTAGTTCACATAAGCTTCACTTCTTGCTACAAAAATTTCACCTGGGTAAATAAATCACGAATTTTATGTAAACTGCACTCTTTTTTTTATAAGAACCAGGAAATTTTGATTGAGGCTGGCTGTTCTTAAGTTTTTGCCTTTTTTAAGCCTGAAATGTTCTTAATCTGGTCTTAATTCCTTGGTTACTGAGACATCTAGATTTTGTCAGTGAATGTCTTTAGTTGTAATAGAGTTGTGTAAAAATGGAGCTTGCTGGTCCATTTCATTGTTTGCTTGCTTTTTACGTTGTCTGACTGTCGTACTTTCATATTTAGCTGATATTCTCAGGGCTTATGAAAACGCCCAGCCTCAGCTTGTTCTTATTTTGTTCTTAAAATCTGAGCAAAATCCAGGCTTGCGTTCTTATAAAATTGTTCTTATAAAAAAAGAGTGTATGTACGTCAACTTTGCTCCGAGACTTGTTCTTGGTTTCGAGTGCAGTAGTCCGGTGATTTCGGTTTTGGCGATTTGCGACACTATAAGAAATATAGAAACCAGGGAGCGCCGTACAACGTAGGCCTAGCGCTAGCGAAAGGACCGATCTCCACTAGACGATTTTCAAGACGATCGTCAGTAAATTTCGACACGACACTAAAATTTTTATCGCTGCATTGAAACAAATCGCCTTACGAAAAGTGGAAGTAGTGTCCACTTTTTGTTAGACGATTTTGTTCACTAAGCAGGTAAACCAATGGCACTATAGAATTTTGCATATCTAATTCCTAGTTGTATTCTAGTTTAACCTGCATTTTCACGATTCTATTGACTTTTTCGTTCGTGGTACTAGAGTATGTGGAGATTGAAAGAACTGAGATACACACTTTTTTTATAAGAATACCTTATTTTTGCCGAGCCTCGATTATTCTTAAGCTTATTCGATTTTGAGCCTGAAAATATTCTTAAATTATTCTTAATCATCAATGTTGTAAATTGGCC
Source organism: Chrysaora quinquecirrha (assembly GCA_014526335.1). Taxonomy (NCBI): domain Eukaryota; kingdom Metazoa; phylum Cnidaria; class Scyphozoa; order Semaeostomeae; family Pelagiidae; genus Chrysaora; species Chrysaora quinquecirrha. Next base: position 1,403,606 of record JACTAT010000058.1, on the reverse strand, counting down.
TGAAGATCAAGAGAAATAAGTCAAATCTTTGTCATTTGTTATTTTATTAATAAAAGAGTTACTGTATCAAAGAGTCAGACAGGATGTATGCATTTCAAAACAAATACAGTTGCCTGACAATCACACTTATTGTGCAGTGTAAAAACGCAGAGAAATAAAAGTGATCCTCGTCAAGCTTGAGCCTCAGATTATTCTTAAATAATTCTTAAATTTCAGCAATTTTGAGCCTGAATATTCTTATAGACTGTATTCTTATAAAATAAAGTGTGTACCCAGGACTGCATGATCAAAGAGCCAACGACGTTTCCACTGAGCTATAGAGCTCAATGAAATCGCCGAGTAACTCTCCAAGTCATACAGCCCCAGGCTCTCATCCCATTTTGCTTTTTGTGTTTCGGCTATATTGAGCCTTCTGCAGCACCATAACTATTTATATATATTTGTCATGAATGGCGAACACAAGGATAGATTTTTCAAATTTTTCAAATCCCATCAATCATGGGTAGTAAAATATATACAGAATTTTAGACATGCATTGCTTTGAAAAGCCTGATAAAAGTGCGTTTTAGTTCTCGGCGCAAATGCTTTTTCGCCGCATTTAGAGTTGCCTCAGGCGTTAAATTTGGTTCAAACATTTAAGATATTTGTACAAATGGGTAAAAAATTTCGTTGTTTTTTTCTATACATGGGTACCACGACTGACAAAATTTGTCGGTAGACATTGGTGGGTTTCAAAAACTGGGCGGCACGTATTCTTTGTACGGGTTAAATCGAGATTTAATATTGGAAAATACAGTAGCCGGAAAAAGCACGAGTAACTGTTTTCGAACTTTATTTTCCCAACACATATCGAGGCAATAAGGACCATAGTATGGATTTTTGGTTAAGGGTTATTAAAATTGCCTGGGACGTTTGCTGGCGGTCATCGAGTTTCTAGGGTCCAGTTGGTTCCATGCTCTATGGTCCATTCAATTTGTTCCATCACACAGTACATGCATTGAATTGCCGTGTTTGCGTGCATGTTCTTTTTATGCGCTGGGTCATAAGTTAAGTCATATCGGATATTGGATATTGGCTGTCTACGGATGGACTGACAACCGGGCTTTCTTTGGGTTATGTTACTAATGAGTTGCCACCAATCTTGTGTATTTGTCTGTTCACATTCATTCTTGTTAGCATAGCGTACCAGCAAGTTAGGTTTTTTGCGACCTTCTCCCTCCCTCCCTGTCCCCTTCTTTTTACTTTTATTGAGTTTATTATTTGTTGTGTATTTCAGTAATCTGGCAGTCTTTCTGCTGGACAGGTGCATTGGTCCGGAAATTCGGCAATTTCGGTTTCAATCACCGACCGTGCAAGATTTAGTTCCGCAGGCAACAGAGGCCGGTGCATCGCACGCCCAGTTTCCTGCATTAAGTTATTAGAACTAGTCGTACTTAGATTTAGTATATAGTCGTTGTTTCCAATAAAGAAGGAAATATAGTTAACATGGTGCTGTAGCTTTCGATTGTCCTAGGGAAATTTAACCTCGAATAAGCACCTACACTTTTTTTTAATAAGCAACTTGACTTTTGTCCAGCCTCTAAGTTTGCTTAAAATTTTAGACATTTTACCCCTCAGGGCATCAAAGTTGCTCAAAAGTTGCTTAACATTTTTTGTACTTAACAACCACCGCTGACTTCCTGACTTCGGGGGTCAAAATCGTCAACTGTTAGGCCCACAACACGACTTTTGTTTCTATATTTATATTTCATTAACAAAAAACCACAAAGACAACGTCATAACTGTTTTGAATTGTCATATGATCCACGATTTTGTCGCAAAGTCAGCAGATTTTAGCGGCGCCCCCTGGATTTTAGACTTTGATCTCATGCTATCCAATAGAAAATCTAACATGTTTAATTTAATAAACTGATCGAAGTTTTTTCTCGAAAGCTTGGTTATTATAATTCTTAGAGAATATAGAGAGGCCCCCATTGCGGTTTTTCATGGATGATTTCGTAAAACGATAAATTTTTGCGCGCGAGTGCGTGAAACAGTGCTTGAGCGTGTCACGTGAAATGTCTTGGTTCCGGGCTCGTGATTTCTTTTTTTTTTTTTATAACAAGGTATCTAGGCCAAAATGGCCTCTAACCTGATAGCAATTATAATCTAAAATACAAATATCTAAAAGAAACTAAACTACCAACACTAAATACATAATAAAGTACATAAACGACACGAAAAAAGAAGCCTTGAACTATTTAAAAAACGGAAAATACATCTAAAATGGAAGGAAAAACAAAGGAACTGGCAACCATGCGAAAGTTGTTCTTAAGGTTGGAAATTTGCTTTTATCTTGAAGCATTTGGCCAAATACGAAGATAACATGTTAAGGCATTTATCATCTTCTTGGCTAAGCAACCACAGAAACCTATTCCAAGTACTTAAGTGTCTTACAAAAGGGAAATTTTCTTCTATTTTATTGTTGAAGACATTTCGTTCCATTTCGAATAGTGGGCAAATCATTAGAAAGTGCATTTCATCTCCTAAGATATTTGTTCCTGTTGTGGTGCAGTATTTACAATATCTTTCATTCCTAGGAATCCTGTTATTTCCAAATCTTCCAGCTTCAATTTCTAGATTGTGTGCACTCATTCTAAATTTGGATAAACACTGCCTCTTCTTAAAATCAACGATAACGTCTAAATATCTTTCAAATTTAAAGACCGTCTTAACCTGGGCATATGTACAAAGTTTTCTATTTTGTTCACAGTGCTCATTCAAATTAGACATAATGGAATTTCTGAAATAAACTGTGGTTGATAAGCACTACTTTGGTGGGTAATTATGTTTGATGTGGTGGTGTTTTTTTGCGTACTGTGGTGGATAAGCATTACTGTGGTGGGTTATTATGCTTGATGTGGTGGGTTATTATGCTTGATGTGGCGGTGTTTTTTGCTTACTGTGGTGGATACACACTACGCATACCCAGGCTCGTGTTCTTATAAAATTGTTCTTGTAAAAATGATTGTATGTTTTTAGTGTTCCAGATTCTTCGGATACGTTCTTCAGAATGCTGTAAATGGTGAAAGTTCCTGGTGGATTTGCAAAGATTCAAAAATCTGTTTGAGACATGAAATGAAAAAAGCAGATGAAGGCAAACCAAAAGCATCATGCAAAATATGCGATGCCTTCAAAAAAAGTATTGATGCTTCTGCAATGCATGGCGTTATGTCAAAGTTACAGAAACTTGCCTTGGAAACTTGCAAGAATAATCAAGCTTCAAGCATGAAAACTGTGGTAAGATCTCTTCAAGAATGGCATTAAATAGGCACTGTACCACTAGGGACCGTGGTGTGACGCAGATTAGGCTCTTCTACCTCAAGAACTACGGACCCCCGACCAAAAAGGGGCCTCTGAAAAATTTCTCGCGTTGTATGCTTTTTGGAAATACTATGCTAAAAGGCTTCTTAAGGCTATTCCATCAACATTCACTAAACATTGGATACGAAAAATACATTTTTCAAGGTTCGAAAAGAATGTTTTCAAAGATGTTCCCACTACTCCAAGCGCCCACCCCCATATAGCTCACTTTCCTTCGCGAACCCTGCATTGGGGCCCCATCTTACTAAAGCGTTTCTGTTAAGTCACGAAGCCTCGTATTGAATATTATCACATGTTAAGATTATGTGATCAGGATAAAACATATTGCTTGATTTAAAAATAGCTTTACTGTAGCTTTGGAATCATTCGTGTATCGTGTTTAGAAGATTATGCCAAAGTCAAAGATCAAAGCTTTTATTAAATTTCAAGGTTTTTAGTAAAGCTTTTATCACGATTATTCAGTTGTGCTTTTGGATCTGAATAGTAAAGTTGTGTTATGTTATGCTATGAAAATGAAGACAAGTCTTTCCCAACTCTGATCTATCTTACTCCCTAAAACTATACAACAGTTGTTCAGTCCTTTATCTGTGAAAAAAGTGAAAAAACAGCTGCTCCGCCGCCGACCCCGTTACCAACGGTTAGACTTGCATTACTTTTGCACAGGAACGGGTAGGGAGCCGATCCAAATGGATCCGCTTTTCTAGCGTACCAAACAGATAAAATTCCGAAAAGGATTCGGGATCCGTGCGTACCCTTGTAAACAAAAAGTAGCCTATCGTGTTGACTTTCGAGTCCGTTTCCGTGTACACGGGGTCTTGACTAAAACCTTATAGTAGTTCTTAATGATAGGGTCACATCATCACAAACATCTCTAAAAGACCGGTAGACACACGTTCACAATTACATACATCATTCTCCCTCACTGTAATCATCTGTATTGCTTCATTGTTAATCTTTCTCTCTCAAGGTTTCCTCTTTCGGCATCTTGTTCACTTGAAAAATAAACTTAGATTAGCTATCGTTCATTTCAGTGGGAGAAAATTATCCTCCAAAGGGCAAGCGACAAGATGAAACTGAGACTGAGTAACAAAACTATGCGCACATACTGAGTACACACTGGAGGTCACACAGTTCTGATATTGTGATAACCCTGAAGAAGCTAATAAATTACTCTAAGCAACATTTGTGTGGCCCAACTCGCAAATTTAAAAAATCCAATCACTTATTTTGTGAAGCTTTTCCCAGAAGATATCTTGTTCTTGTACGTGAATCTGGGGATGACGTCGACAAGGGGGCTAAATTTCAGAAAGCCAAAAAGAACATTTCTGGTTAGATATTTAATGTGGGATTGGAAAAATGTAACATTCGAAATTTATTATCAGAAATTTATTCCAACCCGTGACTATTAGACATTTGAGACTCAACATACCCCTTTACCCTTTTTGGCTGCCCCCGATCGCTATTAAAACAACTGCTGCGCTTTCTGGAGTCAGGCCTTTTTTGAGCAATAGTTAAGGTTCTTCTCACACCATTATGATCATTCTAAGCTGCCATCCTCCCAAGTAGCTACGTGCTTTACTTCTGACTCTCTAGTTACAAATATATTAAGACCTATAGCCTTGTTCACCTATGTGCAGCAAAAACAGAAGCAAGTGAAGTAAGCACGCGCATGCTTCATAAGTGTGAACAGGGCATTAACACCAACTTCATCAATCCGGGCCGATAATCCCTGTAACACAAGCTCTTTTTGCGATTTGAAAAGGGAAATCACAAAGTTTCTGACCAAAACTGAGTCCATAACCCCCCAAACCATCCATAATTTCCTCCTCCACGAAAAATAACTTGTCTTCATTATTATTAGTGCAAGAGTGTGACAAAAGCATCACTGGATGACAAAATGATGATGCTGATGAAACCTGGACTGTGCGAGAAGTATCTTTGCAATACGGTGACGAAGCAAGCCCTGTCTTTCCTTCCGAAAAGCGAGGGTGCATGTAAACTGTGCCAGGAAATACTCAACATTTCCAGCAGTAGTGCAAGTGGAATAGTCAATAGTGTAATTCAAGCCGTGGATAATATTTGTGAAGCTTTACCTGACGAAAAAAAGAAAGAAGAAGTAAGTATTCAAAGCCTACATAATATTTCAAGCAATGTTGTATGCATCATTGTTGCGAATGGTGAGCACTAGGACGTGGAGGGCGACAGCTATGATCAATGTACCGGTGTAACGGCCTTTTTTTGCAAGCGTACCGGTCAGTATTCATTACAATGTACCGTGTACCAGTTTTCACATAAGAACATATGTGATGGCTTTGACTCTTCAAGTGCACCATGTACCGGATTGCGTTTGTACCGTACCTGATCGACTTTTAGCCTGTCACTGTACCCGCATACCCGGAAGCTGTCGCTCCCCCCCACTGGGATAGATTTCTCGACAAGTGGCATACCATATTAAATCGTTTGGGCGTAAAACGGTCAGGATATGGAGGAAATGAAGAAGAAGAAAATTAGGGGGGGCTGATACAATAGGAACAATTGAAAAGCATCTAAATTATATCCAAAAAAATGGCAAATTATGGGGGGGGGGGCGCAGCCCTCTGTTCATGGACGGAAGAGCCTGCGTATCAACTACATTCTCAAAGATGAAATACTCGAGAACAACTGCCTTTACAAATGGATCATGCGCTTCAGATGACTGATACTCCGTGCAATGATTACACGCTTTTTTATTTATAAGGAACCTACCTCAAGGCCTAGTTCTTAAAGTTCCTTATTTTTGGACCTCTTCTGAGACGATTGTAGTTCCAAAAATTACTTAATAGTTCCTTAAATTTTTACCAAAATCTTGCGCATTCAGGGGTTCCCACGAGAAAGACTCCACGAGTTAGCGAGATCTGTTTTGCCAATAGCAATAAACGTTTATATCAAATGCTAAAAGAAATTAATTAAGCTAATGGATCGACGTTAATACTATATGAATTAAATTACTTGTAAGTGGATCGACGTGGAAACGCAACGTAAAGACTGGCATCCCTCGGAGCATAAGCGTATATTGGCGTACGGTCTTTTGATAGACTGTTCACAGGAAGGCCGGCCACAAGGACGTGGTAAGCAGCCCCCTGTAAAAGATAACTGTTCGCAGGAAGGTCGGCCACGAGAATATGGTTTGCCGCCCCCTGTAGTAGGTTCGCAGGAAGGCCGGCCACAAGAACGTGGTAAGCAGCCCCCTGTAAAAGATAACTGTTCGCAGGAAGGCCGGCCACAAGAATGTGGTATGCAGCCCCCTGTAGAAGGTTCGCAGGAAGGCCGGCCACAAGAATGTGGTAGGCAGCCCCTGTAGTAGATAACTGTTCGCCGGAAGGCCGGCCACAAGAATGTGGTATGCAGCCACCTGTAGTAGGTAACGTAGTGCAAAACGACGCCAGTGAAAAGGTTAAATCTAAGAAACATGCCGAGTATATGGGCATTTCTGCCGCCGAAAGGAGGCCAGGCTGGCTCCTCTGCTTCCGGAAGGAGGCCAGGCTTTCGTGGGTTTCTGTATAAAAGGGAATAAAACAACGCTAAGCTAATTGTGAGGTCAAGAAAGTTAATTATTTGAAAATCGTCCTGATGTAACCCTGAAAAGGAAAATGTGTTAACGGCTACAAGCTACATCAAAATCGGAATATTAACATTGCGGTGACTGAAGGGGTACGACTCATTACAAGAAAAAACACTATGCAGAATAGAATACTGATTCAAGGAAGGCTTCGTTTGAAGTTTTACAGTTACTTAGTCGAGGGACGTTGTATGCCCGTTCGGTTTTATGTAATTATTTGTTCATTTTTTTTGTCACATTTTATGCTGGGGTTGAACATGAATGGGGAGGGTGGGAGGGTAACAATATTTCTTCTAAAGTTTTCCAATACGAAGTGTTAATTTTAACTGCACATTCAGTGTCATAACAATAATAGAGAGACACTTGCATGTAAGCAAAGCTCGAGACTACTCAAGGAAACATTTGATACATGCGTAACGTACAATTTATGTGATTTTCGACTGCAAATGAATGGAACCGGCTTTCTAATTCTTGATTATTTGTAGTAATAAAAGCATTCAACATTCAAAAGTTCCTTAATGATTTTCTCTTTAGTAGTATAAGTTCTTTAAATTTTCGGGCCTTCTACATGAAGGTTCCTTATAAAGTGGTTCTTTATAAAAAGCGTGTACTAATTGTCCTTAGTGTGGCGTACACAAGGGGGGAATAGGGGGTCCAGACCCCCCGCTTTCTAAAATATGGTCCTTGAGATTTGTCCATAAACGTTTCAATTCATGGGGGGGGGGGCAAAAAGTGCGTCTCCCCGAATTTGCGAGAGTTTGAAGGGCGTGGTCATAAAATTTTTCCAGACCTCCCCCCCCCCACTACTTCAGACCTGGATACGCCAGTGTCTAAACAAATTATTGAATAACATTAGAATAAGATTTGTGTCTCTAAATCCTATCCCATTCTAATGTGCCCCTGTAACGTGTTGTTCCTACTTGCAGAATTCATACTGATATTAGCATATTAACCGTAGTCGGGAACTCAGTAGACAGGTAGAATCGGTGGAATATGGAATCGGAAAAATAAAAAAGGCGCATCTTTTTTATCTGTGCAGTATAGCTTATTTGAGTAGTATTCATAAATTTTCTCTTTGCCATGAACTGATAAACAGCTAATTCGTTAAATTGCTATCAATACACGGCAACTGACGAATCTTGAAATGTCCAAAAAATCGAATTGAAGAAACACGAGAATTTCGGAATTATAGTGACGTCATTAAGATCTATGGCGTATTTCTAAATAGCTACTAGTAACTCTTCCAGTTGCCATTTCGAGTGTGGTAGAGGAGCATTTAGAAATATAGATTTTATATCTCTTACATACTAATCGCGCAGATACATAATTTGAAACTCTTTTGGTCTTTCAGTTCGAAAACTCAAATGTTGAAAGGACCCAGTTCGCACGATATCGGATTCACTTCGTATCGGATTCCAGAACCTACACGATATGAAAATTCTCCCTTGTTCACATGGTATCGGATTCAATTTTGAGTTTGTCAGCACATGATTTTGCACGTTTACGCATTATTTTTGATGCTATTTAAACAAAATGAAGAGCAAATTTCGAAATTCTAAAAATAGATTTTTGATGACGTCACACTTAGGTACTCTATTCATCCATTCAAGATGCGAACGCTGTTTCCGTACCCTGGGTACTGTTTCCGCCGTATTTCTCTAAGAACTAAAGAACATTTTTAAACACAATTTTAAAATTTAATTTATTTGCATTACAATTTGTTACAGTGTGCAATGGCAAAATCAACCTTGAAAGTATCAAGCAAAACGACAAGTGCATTGAATTCAAGAAGCTGCGAAGCTCTGATGTGTAGCGGTGCTGCTCAACTTGTGAAAAACATATTCCCAGCAAGCAAGAAAAGTTGTCAAATTTGTAATACTGTTGTGAAAATTGTAACTGATGGTCTCCATGGTGTGAGTGATATGGAAAAAGATATTTTGAAGCAAGTAGATACAATCTGTGATGCGATTACAAATGCAGCTTCAAGAAAGGCTGTAAGTGGTTGAATTTCCTTATAGCATTTTACTAGCACTTCAGTCTCTCTATGGCGAGCTTTCCTGCTTTACAAGGGGCGGTAAGGGTACTTGAGAGGAACGTTTTGAGGATACTTTGAGGAAGTGGCCAAGCTTCTCAGTCATTAGACAGCTGAAGCTAAGCTTGGTCGTGTGAGGTCAGAATCTGGATGGGTGACTTTCCAAAGGGTGACTAAGCAACTCACTCTGTCGTCCTTCGGAAGGGACGTAAAACTAGGGGTCCCCTGCCGGGATGTGGCATGCATAGTAGGCTTAAATTAGCTGAAAAAGCTAGAAATAACAAACTACTCAAAATAAAGTAACAAAAAGTGACGTGCTGAACAAATTTCAGTGAAAAGAAAGCCCACCGTTTGAATAATGCAAAATTATCCGAAAACAACAAAGAGGAAGAACAACTTGGCTCTCAAAGGTACCTAAAAGCACTATGTCGACCATGGTTTACAGCAAAGAAAAACTGATTGTTGCATCAGAACAAAAAAATCGCGAGGTTGTTACGAAAGAAAACGTTGTTTTCAGTCCGTTGTCATTGTTCTCGCGTTTCAGTCATGTTCTCCTAACTTTAGAGAAATTTTACACAAGCCCGCTGGATTAGGCTACGACGCCACTCATCTTCGACCCTCGAGTCAATCCTCGGAGCATAGACATTTCTAGCAAAAGATTGATAATTATAAAATTTATTAGACTATCTTTGATCTTTTCATTCTGTATTCCATTTCAGTGTCATTATGCCGTGAGTGAAACTGGTCGCATTTTCAGCGTTGTGCTGAAGAAACTCGACCCTAGTGGAATCTGCAAAGACTTAGGATTTTGTGAAACTAGCGCCGGAAATTCTCAGATAGAGAAGAACAAAGAAGCAGGGTTCTTGGCATCCTTGATCCGCACTTCGTCTGCAAGCGGCGAAAAATCCTGTCCAGCCTGTGATACTTTATCTAAAATTGAACGCGTTGCTAAAATGCTTATTAACCAGCAGCTGTCACAGATAGACGCTACTATTGGTGCAAGCTGTGCAGATGCCACAGACAAAGAAAAGAGAGAGGTATGAGAATCATTTTGTAATTGGCGATTCCAAACCGAAAATCGGAAGTGTCACCTCGCGTAGCCGGGTTAAGCCATCTTCAAAAAAAGGAGCCAACCAGGCAAGACGGATTGTGTTGCTTCATGTTATCGCCTTTTTTAAATATAAGGAAACTCACCGATCCGTAGAGGGTTAATTTGCCAATGTTATAGTTATAATGATTATAATCAGTCTATATTTTAGTATATCAGACTAGCCCTTGCCCGTTTCTGACCAACAGCTTTCAAGGACCTCTTGCCTTGCAAGGACTTCCACTTTTATAAGACTAGGGATTCAAATTTTTGTAATCGTTTTTCAATTTTCTAGTCCCGCATGTGCACTCAACGTAGCTTCTCTTTTCTATTGTCGTGTGCGTTTCTTTGGTCCTAGTCCAGGGTCCTCTTTCCTGATCCTAGTCTGAATCTCATATTTCATTCATTTGCATAGAACTGTTTAACAGCCGCGGCGCTTATTTCGCTCAGCCATTTTAGATGCGGTGCTTATTGGAGAGCGGCGCTTATTTCGTAAGCCCAGAATGTGGCGTACTTCCATTGCAAGAAAAAAAGAAAATAAAGTTCCTATGAACTCTCACGGTCTTTTCAAAATCCACTCTCTACCATTGCTTCTAGTGAGAGCCACGTTTAGGTGCGGTGCTTATAAGAGGGCGGTGCTTATTTCGCTCAATTAATCTCGGGTGCGGCACTTATTAGATAGCGGCGCTTAAAAGAGGGCGGCGCTAATTAGAGGAAATACGGTATGTATTTCACACAGCTGCAGCTGAGGATAATTTGGTCGGGCTTTGTTATGCTGAATTGAACCGTAGCTAAGGAAATTACTCCAAGTAATTCCTTCGAAATTTCTAAACTTAAAGAAAGGACTGGCAGGACTGACAGAACGGCTGCCATTTTGCGGAAGCTTTTATTGACGTTCACGTCCGCAGTTGCGTTGATGATTGCAATGGTTTTTTACATTCCGAACTTCCTTTACTTTTATAGTGTTCAAAATGGCAGAAATTGAAGAATAAACTCAGCGGTGTGTCTGAGTCGGATGTTTCTTCGAAGCTTTGTCGCAAAATTGCATGCAACAGCCTGACTAAGAAACTAATGGGTTTCATCCCAAAAAGTCAACAAGCTTGTAAATACTGCAAGTTGAGCATGAATATCACTGCAACTGCAATCAAACAAAGTCAGTTCATGGTCGATCAAATCCTTGATGATGTCAAACAAATTTGCAATGGTATTAAACCTGAATCCAGTCAAAAAAAGGTAGATATATAATTCTTATTTGTGACACGATTCAAAGTATCTTTAGACCTCGTTTACACTTTGCCGGTATGAGAGGAATATGGTATACAGTTTTGACATGAATACGATACGAAATGAATACGATACGATAACCGGCTCCATCTGAAAACGGCATAGTGTAATAGTGTCATAGTGGCATAGCGTATTTAATCTTGCAAAGAAAGGTGTCTTCTAGTGTAAACGGCTGAATACGGTACAGTTTGATGCCGCTTTGCTGAACGAATGAGAGAAAGAACAATTACTCTTTGTTCTTGTTGACATGAAACAATAGATTTTAGACAAAAAACGGCGAACTTGCTCTTCGTATTCACTTCATACAGGCCTAGTGTAAACGGGCACTCCCGATTCCCTATCCGACAAGAAATCATTCCGTATTCATTTCATACCGGCATAGTGTAAACGTGGCCTTAGTTTTTGAATGGAATGAGCGAGCAACCCATACACAAAAGACTGGTTTTGAGCAGGGAGATTAATAAAGGGGAAATTAAACTCCCTGGTTTTGAGCTTGTGAAATTTGGCGTGTGTGTGTGAACTATGGCCCTGTCAATTTCGTTTTCTCTGATTGAAGATCTCAGTAATAATCTGTTTTTTTTTTCAAATCCATCCTTAGTCAGTGACCTTATTACAGATGCAGTTTGGAGATGACCTTCCAACAAGGGAAGAAACATAACTCTGGCACTAACGCTAGAACCAAGTAGGGGCATCTTTGGACCACTGCGAGAGGGCCGATGATTTGGACGCAAAAAGACTCCGTTTTGCTTTAAAAATTTTCCGATGCAAAACATTTTTTTTTATTTTCCAGAATATTTGACAGATTAGACTTTCTAGTCTGGCCATTACTCGTAAATACAAAAAAGACAGGAATTGAACCTGTGAATTATGGCGTGTGTGAATTGTCCCTACCAATTTCGTTTTCTCTGTTTCAATCTCTCTGTAATCGTTTTTCAAATTTATCTTTAGCAGTGGACTTAATAACGCAAATGCAGTTTAGTAACGACCTTCAAACACGGGGACAAACAAAACTTTTGCAATGACACTGGAACAAAGAAGGGGTGTCTTCGGATCACTACGAGAAGATTTGACGCCAAAACTTTTCGCTTCGCGATCAAAATATCCCGATTCAAAACTATTCATTTTCCACAATATTTGGCAGTTTAAACTTTCTAGGATTGCCATTACAACGCCCTTCTGTTTACGTTGACACTGGAATTAACCAACATCCCCATCGTAAATCTAACCCTAAAACCATAGTCAATAGAAAATAGGGTTTGTCTATTGACTGTGCTAAAACTCTGTCCCAAAAACTTTCGCGATAAATTGCGTTAAATATGTGTGGTGTAGATTTCAATCTTGCTATAATCTTGTATAATGAGGTATTGCACTACTGTTACTCTTAGTATACTGGCAAAATGATCTGCGGGTGAGAGATACGGGTCGAGCTATCCAGGCAATTAAGCGTTCGGTTCGCTTCTGGTTTGACCACTGTTGTTGGTGTGGACCACTGTGGTTTGTCTACTTCTAAATTTACTTTCGATGTCATTTTTCCAGCTACTTAATCAACATTTCCTTCAACAGTGCCTTGATGCGATCGAAAAAACAAAAGCAATTATTGCTTACGTGTTCAAAAAACTGGATTTTTCCGACTTCTGTGATAGCCTAGGATTATGCCCTGGAGACAAGAAAAACCCCTACAGCCAGAGAGCAGTAGCTGCTTTGCAAGACAGCAATGCTAAGACTGGGAAATGCACAATCTGTGATGCATTAAGAAAATTTGGCAAGAAGAAGCTCTCAAAATTGCGAAAGACTGTTTCGAAACTCGAAAAGATTATCTGGAAAGGATGCAGGGCATCATCGGTTGCACGAATCAACCAAAAGGCATGTTGGATCTCTTCAGTTTTTGTCTTATTCTTCCATTTTTCAGTTGTAACATTCTAGAATTCTACTGCGTTATTAACAGGGCTCCTGGTTATTATCCTATGGTCAGTTCCACAACTCTGTTATGCAATCTGATTGGCTGAATGAAAAAATTCGAAAGCGACATATTGATAGGGCATTATTCAATCATTATCCCATCACACATAAGAAATCCGCTTTTCATTGGTCGTTTCGCCTCCCGTGCTTCGCGCTCCCTGTTTTTATCCGGTAATGCCCGCTCATTATAGGTCAAAAGTTCGAAATTTTCAGGTTAAGAACGCAGAACGCAGCATCATATGGTTTTGTTGTAATAGCTTAAAACATGAGCTTCGTAATCATCGAGGATCATAACCATAACCATGCCCTGTTAAAACAGAGTAATAAACCTCGAGAGTTCGGTTTCGTACTGACGGTTTCCGGTTAATATTTTCTTGCATTGCCCTCAGAAACAGACGAAGCCTTTCTCTCCGCGCGAATGATCTCGCCTAGTGAAGTTCCGGCCTTTCTCTTCGCGCGAGCAATCTTGCCTCGTGAAGATCCAGCTTAACTTCCTTTTCCATTGTTATTGTATTTTTAGTGTGAAAAAACATCAATTGCCATGCTGAGAAATTTTGACGAAACTAAACTTATCTCCGGATGGTGTGAAAAGCACATGTGTTTGGATTTACCATCACGTATGACCGGGGATAAGAAATCGTGCGTTCTTTGCAAAGAAATTGTCAAGATTGTATCTACGAGTCTACAATATACTGAGAAACTGGTTGATGGGATACTGACAAGCCTGGAAGAAACTTGCGACAGCTTCAAGACTTCAAGAGCAAGATCTGAAGTAAGTGATTCTCAAGAACGTTTACAGTGTTTTTTTTGTTGTATCGTTTAGACTTACCTGATTCGTAGTTATGGCTATTGAACTGAACTGCTGGACGCTGAGCGACCTCATTTCAGTGTTAGCCTCAGTTTCATGAGCGATAACTAGGAATCGACTCAGGTTATAAGTCTATCCATCGTTTGCACTCAAAACTGCAAAGTAATACCGCGGCTACACGCGCTTCTTCTTGCCTGAAATGGTGCCCGAATATGTTTAAAAATTGTCGCCGCGACCGGAAAAATGAAACATCGCACGTGGATCCAGGAAATGATTTTTTGAACAAAATGTCCTGAAGCAAAACCGTCGCAGAACATTGATTTTGTTAAACTTTCGAGACATGTTCTTCCTTGTCGCCAATAATGTGGCTGCGTGAAGCTGAGTATCTTGCATTGCCGACGCAACACGGCTACGAATTGATAAAAAATTTCTCCAAGGCGAAGAGTTTTCCTGGAAATTTTCTAGGACTCATTCGGGATTTCTGATAACAGGGCACATTTCAGGAGTTTTGCATGGCCAGAACTGGTGGAAACTCGCACGTTTATCCGCGGCTTAAACGGTCTTTCTTATGCAACCATAGGATTTTGTTTCTGTATTACCTGCAGGACCAGAAGTATGAAAACGAATACAAAAATTTAAATCCAGAGATCTTGAAAGTGGAAGTCCTTGCAAGGCAGGAGGTCCTTGAAAGCGGGTGGTCAGGAACGGGCAAGGGCTAGTCTGATGTACTAAAATGGAATCTGATCCATTTGTCAGTCCATCCATTCATCCCTCCTAAATCTCATGAAGAAAAGCTGGTATCAAATTAATACAGTATCCAGTTCTTCGTATATTCGCTTTCTTATGAAGTATTTGCAACCTGACATCTATGTAGACCTTTTCGATGACGATGAAAGGCCGCAAAGAATGAAAATTTCCAAAACTTCAAGGTATAGAGTTGTTGATGCTAAAATCATATAAAGCATCCAAAAATTCTGTAAGGGCTTTGACCGTGAAAAGTGGCTTGGGGTGAATCTTTGCACCTAGCTTTTTGGCGCTTAATACGAATTTGGTATCGAAAACAGTCAATAAAATTTTAAAGTTTTCCGTAATCGCGACTATTATTCGAAAAGGTCTATTCAGTTTGAATGCAAGGTAAGGTGGAAATAACGCCGAGGATGTGATAATGAAATATTTTTCAATCTCTATTTTAGTGCCGTGAAGCTCTTGCTGACACCAAAATCGCAGTGGATAAGTTACTGACCGAATTGCAGGCTGAAAATGTTTGTAAAGATTTGAAATTTTGTCCCAGTAAAAGACGTAGCGCATGGCTGTTTACCTCAAAGAAGAGTGGTCCTTCTGATCAAAGGGCCCGCAAAGTATGGAATATTGTCGGAAATGTGTTCGGTGAAATCTCCGACATGTTCGGCTAATTCAGTCTCTCAAGCTTTTTGGACACAAAGATTTCAGAATTCAAGTTGTTATAATATAAACATTCATATAAACATTTTTTATTATATTTTTAAGGTATTTTCTGCCTCTATAACTATGTGTTAATGTTATTGACTTCTTTGTTATCGTTATATAAAGAACTGTCATTTAGCATATAGCTTTGCTAGAATAGCAGATAGAATGTTTAGATGCATTGTTTAATTTTTTTTTTTCTAATTACTTTTTCGCTCCATTCTACTAAAACAAGAAGTTGTTTTTGTATTTGCTCTTTATCGTTGACATATATTTCATCATTACTTCTATTTATTCAAAGATATTTTCTTGTTACACAAAGCATTGGTACAGTGGCCATTTAAAATAACGGGCCTTTGATGTTTATCGCGTTAAAGTTTCGGAAGATCCATGTCTCACATCATCGGCCAACGACGGATGCGTTTCTACTTTCATTTATTGCGCTGGTCGGACTAAAAAGGCGTAACATCGAGCCGAGATAACTTTTCACTTCTCACTCTTAGGTATCTAATTGCAGGGGGTAGGAATAGGCGGGAGGGGGTCAAAATAAACGAGGAGAGGGTTGGAATTTATTTGGCAGATTTTGTCAGCAAACTGCAGAAACGCAGTACGAACGACCTTGTAGTACTTATAAGCTTAGGTAATCAATGGCTCTAACAAACAGAGAGTATAATTACAAACCACGATTCACGAAATTCACACGAAATTCACACCAATGTTAATGCGAATCTAAATAAGCAGGGGTCCTATAAGAGCGGAGGTTGTGTTTTCAAAAATCTATTAGCGGAAGGGGACGGCAATAGAGGTTTCCGCAAAGATGGCGGCCGTTTCTGTCCATCCCTAGGTTTCTGGAATAAGGAATAAGAAGACTTTAAAGCTGGCAACGTCGCAAGAATTGCTGCATGTCGACCCAGAAACAGAATGTTCACCATTGTTCGTATTCTTATCCTTAGTTACGAATTCAACGTCTTCAGCAATGTAAAATACGTAACGAAGGAAATTATTCCCGGAATTCCTTTCGAAAATCCCCAATGAAAACAATAGGCAAAAACGGCGGCCATCTTTTGCGGAAGCGTCTATTAAGCCGAGGGGCATTTCACTTGACGAAAAAGTGTACGTGATTCCTATTAAAACAAAAGGGTTTATACAAGATTCCTACGAAAGCAATAAGCGCCCTCCCTCGAATAACCGCTCCTTTGGACTTATCTTCCCATTAGATTGGTCCAAGACACTCATACCATAGAAGGTATTTGCAAGCTCTTGTTGGAGAAATCAAGATGCACCTTCTGGCCGTTGCTGCAGCGTTTGTTTATTCGTAAATTTTCACATAATAGCTAATCGCTTCTATTAGAGGCTGGTTTTAGATAAGCGCCTCGGGCGCTTAAACAAAGAAATGCGGTATGGTAGGTTCGTTAGGCCAAAATGCGCTTCTTAAAAGCATGGCAGCTGGTAGGCACATAACAAAAGAAAGACACTAAGTTACAATAGAACAATGCTTAAGAGAAGCAGGGAACAGCCATATAAAAAGGACATTTGAAAGGAAGGATCGCTGTTTTCCACAAAAAGTAATTTGTAACATATTCAACTGCAATTCAACTAATTTGAGAAGAAAATTGAGTTTATTCATTAAACTTAAGGAAAATGTAGCTGAGTAGATTTAACGCCAACCACAGAGACCGGAGTAATCAAGGCTGAAGCTTCATCACTATGTTAAATAATTGACAAGCTGACGTTTGCTGGTTGAAAAACTATCGCAAATACGACAATTGAAACCACATATTTGAAATTGCCACATCGACAAATTAGAAGAAAAGTTGAAAACTTAGTAATGCATGCAGGGCATACGTACTTTCATTGCTGTTCAAAGATGAAAATGGTAGGCGGCTAGTTGCAGACAAAGGCGGCACAACATGGTCTAGGCTTCTGAAGCATTAAGATGCAATTTTCAAAGCAATAACAAAGCAGTTTATTGAAAATATTCTATGACCTGCAAACTATGAATAAAAAGCCGCGTTGAAGTTAGCCAAAGACAATGTAGATCATTGAAAATGCTTCCTTAATCTTCAACATCTGGAGAACAAAATGCACTATCTCGTTTACTCAAGATGCCATTTTTATTCAACAAGAAGTCGATTGCTTTTCGTTGATTCAAGGAGTGCAGCTGAATTGTTTACAAAAGCAATGTTCATGATATCGATGATATAAATGCATATTTGAAGCGAAAAGATATGCTATTCTGGTTAGTGGAAAACCGTTGAAAACAGTGAATATCATTCGACATTGAAACCAAACTCTATCAACATCGCTTGTTTAAAGTGTTGTTTACGGACTACACTATAATATACTGAGATTGTTTTCCAAAGTCAAGAGTTACTGATGAACAACTACGGTTAGGTTTGATAGCGACTGCATGTTTATGGAACGCCTTTTGAGATAAATTCAAAGGTAAGGTCTTTTTGGTAAGCATCTACAACAGTATCTGAAGTACTTCGAATGATAGTCTCGTGAATACTACGATGCTGAGATTGAATTAGATTTCATCCTTCTATACCTTCATTCTGAATACGAAAACAATTGAAATCACGAAAATACTGCAGATTCGACATTGAAAATCGATATAACGAGCGCTATCTATTTCCGACCTATAAAAACACAGCCCGCAAACAGCAAAGCAAATGAGATCACTAACTCGCAAGTATTTTACGACAAGAGTTTCGCGAAAGTGGCTTTTTGACTAATTTATAACCATTGAATTCAATAAGTTAAACAGATCTTGAATACAAAGCGTGACACGAGGCAGAGTGTTTTTAAAATTTATTAAACTTGCGTTAAGCAAATTCTCAATTTAATTGGTAAGTCAAGCCGACTTATTATGATGGTTTTTGGCTAAATCTAATAATGGGAAGACGACTTGCTTTTAATATACGAGGAGTTTATTATGAAACGTACGAAGAAACGCTGATGAGATTTCCGAATACTCTTCTGGGCAATCCGATTCTACGCGCTCCATTCTGCAATGGCGAAAAAAATGAATTCTATTTCGATCGAAGTCATCATATTTTCGACACGATATTATTTTTCTACCAGTCAGGCGGAATATTAGCGAAACCAGATACTATAGATGATAATGAATTTCAAGACGAGTTGCGGTTCTTTGGCATAATCAAGGACCCGGTTGCCAAAAATCTACCGAATGCAGAACGTCGCAAATTCCGACAAAAACTTTGGTTGTTTATGGAGTGCCCGGAATCCTCGATTTTTGCGAGAATTTTTGCTTGTTTTTCTTTGCTTATGATCGTCATATCGACCGTGACATACTGTCTAGAAACGGTAAACTGCACAACTCTTCGCTTATGCAATAAAGCACCCACCAGTATAGGCCATTTAGCGCCTGGAAGTTTATGGACAATACTTGAATCAGTTTACACAGCGTGGTTCTTCGTTGAATATATTCTACGATGTACCAGCCAACCGAAGAAAAGGAAATTTATATTTTCAGTATTGGGTATTGTAGATCTTGCAGCGATTCTACCGTTTCTAATCACTGTACTCTTCATACAAAAACAAAATAACAATGTCGTTAGACTGCTGAGATTTCTACAGATATTCAGGATTTTAAAGTTAACAAGACATAGCAAGAGTTTACAGCTATTGGGTAAATCGCTGTATTATTGCAAAGGGCAGATTTCTCTTCTATTAGTCTTTTTCTTCATTAACTGTTTGGCGTGTGGTAGTGTTTTATATTGGATAGAAAAAAGTTCGCCGAAATCTCGTGGAACAAGTATAATGGATACCATGTGGTTTTGTGTAATATCAATGACAACTGTAGGGTATGGGGACATCGTGCCTCAAACAAGTCTTGGTAAGGTAATGGGAGCAGTGACAATACTGGTTGGAATAGTTGTCTTATTCCATATTTTTATACCAGTCTATTTATCATATTTCGCATTGCTGTATGAGCTTTCCTTTCTGAATCAACTAGAAAAAGAAGAGCTTGAAAAAGAGCAAGACCCTAAACCTGAACCAAAGGCAATCTCGAAAATGTCTACTGCAGTCTCGTCAATAAGAAGACCTCGTCCGTCAGTTACCATGTCACGATCACCCAGTGTAGGCACACGAGAAGGTTTTTCACCTGCTCGGAAACAATCGGTCGTCGTAGAAGACACCTTTATGCGAAAAATTAAGTACGATTACTTACGAAAGATATCGTCAACTGAATCACCATTTGATTGGAAGCCGTCGGCTATGGATTCCGCTGTTAATGACTCTACGTCTTCTATTCGGTCTGGACTCCGAATGAGAACAATATTAGATTCGACGGGTAGTTCGAATACCGAAAAAGACACTGATCATCTGAGCTACGACCAGAACAAAGGAAGTGAAACAAATATATCTAAAATGACATCACGAGGGCGACGCAAAGCAGTCGTAGATCGCCCGAAAATATTCGCAGATCTACACGAAAATTCTCAAAGGTTTCCAACTGTCTTGCCGAGGCAAAACCGGAGTGCTTCGGTTACTGTCGCACCAACAACTTCAAGGGGTCGGACATTCTCGGAGTCGGATGACTGTGAAAATAAAAGATTTTTACAAAGCCATAGAAAAGCTCTTTCTTTGCAGTGGTTTAATTTGGAGCATCAAGATGCAATGTTGGAAGAGGCTGAAAGTTTGTCAGATATTTGAATGAGTTTACTGAAAAATTTGATCAATAAATAATAGTGATTGTAGTTACTGAATAACGTCAATAAAATAAAATATCGATCTATTCAGAATATCTATATTATTCAAATATCTATAAAGAACTGCATCAACTGCATAACATATCACGTTTGGAAGCATACTAATATTTTCAGTGGTAAGAGCAGTGGCGCAGCAAAGGGGAAATGGGGGGCAGCTTCCCCCCTATCATCGCCAAGACATATTTTTATAAAGGCCAAATCTGATGTTAAAGTGTCGCGGGATACGACTTGGGTACTTATTCTTAAAACCACGCCCATTTTTTTATTTTGACCACGCCCTTTTACCTCTCCAACGTTGGACGTCATGCTACACGTTATTTTATAAGGAACCTTTAGTCCGAGTTGAGGCTGGATTTCCTTAATTTTTCAACAAAATGAGGCTGAAAGTTCCTTATACTGTTCCTTGTCGTGGTATATGTATAAATACTAATTTTTACAGCAAATTCGTAGAAACTATTCTTCATTTCTAACTTTAAGTATTAATGGAGCCTTTTGGGGAAGAACCATGGGGAATATATTGTACTTCTGTTCCTTTTTCGTACAAACCGTTTTGTTCTTTCAAAAAGAGTTTCTTAGTTTTTCATCCGAGCCTCGACAGTTCCTTAAAGTTCCTTAATTTTTTGGAAATTTTCAGCCTCGAGTTCCTTATAAAGGTGTTCCTTATAAAAAAAAAACGTGTATGCCACTTGGTAAGAGTGACCAAGTGGTTAGCAAATATGACTCGCAGCCGTGGGTTCCATTCCCACTGAGGTCAAAAGCAAAGAGTGAGGAGAGACGCCAACACTTTGTAATTCCAGGCAAAAGCAAAAGAAATCATGAGGTGTGGTCACATCGAGAGAGGAAGGACTGGGGTCGCACTAATTAGATTAACCCTGGGTTTTACAGTGGCATCCCCGTGCGAAGTACACTCTTTTTTTTATAAGAAGAATTTTATAAGAACACGAGCCTGGATTCTGCCCAGATTTTAAGAACAAAATAAGAACAAGCTGAGGCTGGGTGTTTTCATAAGCCCTAAGAATATCAGCTAAATATGAAAGTACGACAGTCAGACAATGTAAAAAGCAAGCAAACAGTGAACTGGACAAGCATGCTCCATTTTTACACAACCCTATTACCACTAAAGACATTCACTGACAAAATCTAGATGTCTCAGTAACCAAGGAATTAAGAACACATTAAGAACATTTCAGGCTCAAAAAAGGCAAAAACTTAAGAACAGCAAGCCTCAATAAAAATTTCCTGGTTCTTATAAAAAAAAAAGAGTGTACAGAAACCCATACCTTGTGGGAATAGGAAGTGTGTGTGCCTACCAATACCAAAAAAATAATAAAGCTAAGAAGTATGTGAATTAAGATTCTCGACATTTTCGGACTTTTACTTCTTTAAATGTCCTTGTAATCTTCGAATATTTGCGATAGCTTGCATTCTAAATGCAAAACACAATGGAATCCTCTCACATACGATTCCTTTTTTCCTCTTATTCTTCCATTATTCGTGAATTAGAAGTAAAATCTGTTGCACTTACTCTCCTAAAGCGGCTGCAATCATAGTCGTTGCACCAAGAGAGGATTCCCTTACTCCTGATATCTACCTTTTTTCCAGAAAAATGTCGCGCCGACCCAGACCTCTTTGAAAAGGTCTGTTTGCGAACAACAGAGGATGGCAGATGCATCACAGGGAGATGTTTGCTAAGTTATTTTGTCTACCGATCAAAAGTGCTTAAACAAGCTCACAGCTGACCGTTGTCAAGCAACCACCTACTTTTAAAGTCAAAATTAAATACACGAATTTCCAACCAAAAGATGTTCTCCTACAGTTTCTTGTCTTCCTTATGGGCAAAGTTTGTAAGCAAAGATAGAAATTTCCTATTATTATCATTTCCGTGGTTTTATTGAAGATTATTGCAACTAAAAAGGAGCCATGGCACATGAATTTTTCATGCCAAGGCGCAGCAGTGAAACTAAAAGTACAAGATGCATAATCTTAATCTGAAATGGTGACGATTAAAGAATCAATTATTTACAAGACGGCAAACAGTATTGATTAGCAAGCTTGTATTTTTAGTTATAAAAAGTCTTTGTAGCAATTAGAGTCACTGTGGCTGCTGTTTGCTCTTGATAGCTGTTATTAGAATCATTTTGTGATAATTAACTAACGGAATGTAAAATGCATTCAGTCTAATTAACCCTTTACTCGGCAAATATTGAAATACTTGTAATATATTGCCTAGATCTTCAAATCTGATTGATATGACGATTTTAATCACAAAAATGCAAAAAAAATTGTTCAGGGGGGCGAGGGCGATTTTTCATAAATTTTTTCCCCAAAAAGGCCCATGCCCCATAACAGCCACCATCTTAACTGAAAAGGTTCGCTGTTATGTCCAAACGAAAGCCCGTCTGAAAAGCTGCAAGAAAAGTATCCACTTCCTGTCACTGTGTTATTTACTTGCAAAAAAATGAGAATTTTCGACTTTCTATTTAGGCCAGAAATTTTGTCGGGCCTAAAAATCTTCGACTCGGTCGAACGAAATGCTAAAACCAGCCGCCATTAGTGAAGAATCCACTCCAAAGAAGTTTTGAATACAATCCATAGGTATTACTCTATGTAAAAACACACGAATCATGGCTATTCTACGGAACGGGGGAATCTTGGACTCGGTGGAATAATTTGTAACCATATGGTTCCATCGTCGAGTAAAGGGTTAAGAACAATTCTACAGAGACCACCATACGTGAGGTGAGGCTGAATGAAAAACACAGAAAGAAGATATCATCATCATCATTATCATCATTAACATCGCCATCATCTCCATCATCGCCTTCATCATCATCATCATCATCATCATCATCATCAGCAGCAGCATCGCCATCATCTCCATCATCGCCATCATCGCCATCATCATCATCATCATCATCATCACCATCAGCATCACCATCATCATCATCATCATCATCATCATCATCATCGTCAATATCATCATCAACATCATCATTTTCAGCATTTTATTTTATTTCATTTATAAATATAAAACACAAGTAAACAGATCGTCTAGAAAACTTGGAAATGATTCACAGTTCTATGCAGCTGCATTAAGAATCAGAATTTGATCAGGAAACAGAACTTCGAGCTAGGACCAAGCAAAAGCACTGAAGGTCCTGAAGACCTAAGCTAAGTAACGTACACATGCGAGGCCAAGAACATTGTAAAGGAACGTGGAATTTCTTTCCTCGTCCTAAAGTACTTACATTTTAATCCACAGCCCCTTAGAGGTGGAAGTTCTTGCGTGGCAAAGGCCCTTGAAAGGGGTGGTGAGACACGGGCAAGGACTAGTCTTATATACCAAAACACAAAAGAGATCTGATCGTCGTTTTGTTCAAGTGCGTTTTAGCAAGCTGTGCGAGCTTCCAAGATGTGATTTTCCCGCTGTCATCCGCGGGGAAGGCGCGTCAAGTTTCCTTCACTCTTTGCATCTGCTTCGGGTAGTGGCAGGGGCGGACTGGCAGGGATGCTAGGTTGCGATTGCAACCCGGGCCTTCTTATTATAGGGTCTTTAACAAACTGTTTCTGTTGTTTCTTGAGCAAATCTCTTCGATTTCTTAGGATTTCGAAAAGATTTGCATTGGTTTCGCTCACTATGAAAACAGGTGGAAATAACAGAAATTGTTTCTCAATGCAGATAATTGGAAAGAAGTAAAAAAAAATCAGCATATGCGCACAAAACTATGGAAGCAAGAAAATATAGAAATATGTGTAAAGGGAGGCAATTTTGCCAGCGAAATATCGCAAATAAGAAAAGAAGTATTTTACATGAACAGTAGCCCTTGCCTCGAATTGATTTTTTACATAGGAGCTAGCTAGCAGCAACTGACAAAAAATCGGTATAGTAAAATCAGGCCCATTTTACTGGAAATAGCAACCCTTGAGATTCGCTGCCAGTCCGCCTCTGAGTAGTGGGGTAATATACGCTGACCCATTTTTGATCTGCCACACTGGTGCTGGTCGGAACGACTCGCTAATAGTCCTTTATAAGTGGCATTGACTTCAAGGAAATTTTCCCGACGTTTATTGGCTGCCGTAAGTCAGCTTAATTTTGCGAAATTTTTGGCCAAGAGCTTTATTTACCATTAATTTTATTTTATGAATTAAAATTGAGATTTATATTAATCAATTTGAGCTTACTAACTTTAAAAGACAATACATAATTTCATTTTAGAATTTTCTTAGCCAAGTGACATTAAAATGAATTAAATTTGAAAATTAGATAAATAACAAAACTTGCATTCAATCTGTTTACATTTAAATGCAACTTTTAATTTAATTTGGATTGTTTGATGTGTATCATTGGCCTTAAACTTTTCCGCAAACTGATGGGCAAGGGCTAGTCTAAATATACTAATACATGATAGTGAGGAACTTGAACAACAAGAAGACTAAGGAACAGGACCGGGAACAGGACTGAGGAGCAGGATCAAGGAACATGAACATAACAAGACTATGAAAAGGCCGAGGAACAGAACTAAGGAACAGGACTGGGAATAAGAATAGTAACAAGACTAAGGCACAGCACTGAGGAACATGAACAACAACAAGACGAAGGTACAGCACCGAGGAACAGGACCAAGAAACATGAAAATAACAAGACTATGAAATAGCGCCGAGGAACAGCAATGAGGAACAGGACTGGGAATACGAGCTGTAACAAGACTAAGGCACAGCATTGAGGAACATGAACAACAACAAGACTTAGGAACAGGACAGAGAAGCAGGACCAAGGAAAATGAACAACAACTTCCAATGAACAACTAACGAGTGTGCATAAACAGCATCTGTTTATTCCTTGGTCCGCTATGGAACACAAGAACCACCAAACTTTTCCTCATGTGATCAGATTTCTTATGAAAGTAGGTTAGAATGTCAGTTTCTCTTAAAACTTCTTATTTCCTTGATTTTTCATCATGATCCTTTATTTCATCATGATCAAATGAAACTTAGAAACAACGTTCAGGAATTCTATCATGAACGTACATTTAAAATGTTCCACACATTGTTTGGTAAAGTACAAATAAGTGGCATGATTGAAGGAAGTTGTTTCAGTCATGGTCCATTCCCTTCTTATGCAACTGATTCCAAACTTTTCGCAAATATCGTCTAGAATATGGGTTCAAAGTAAATGTGTATATCAAATGTGGTTTATAGAACGTAAAAGGTGAATAGATAGCATTCTAGATTTTCTGGTTCAATATACAGCTTATCATATCTAGCGTAACAAACGAGATCGTTCAAACTAAGTAGTTTGAGCGTCTAGCGTTCAAACTCAATAGCGATAACCAAGACTCAGGTAATAAGTCTAAGATAGCATTCTAGATTTTCTGGTACAATAGACAGCTTAACTTTAGCGTGTCTTATTTTATGTTACAGCTATCACTACATCGGAAGAAGTTACATGTGTAATTTGAATAATTATATACATTTAATGTCAGAGTATACTTAAGACAACAATAAAAACAGCAAAAATAACAACAATAACACAACAGCAACAAAGCATATATGACATTCGAATAATTTTATACGTGTATTGTAACAAAGTATACTAAATGCAACAATAAAACAACAACACAAAAACAACAACACAAAACAACAAAAGCAGCAACAGTAATCAAAAGATGTTCCATTAGACTTAGATGTCCCATTACACAAGTCCGCAGCTACCACCTTTAAAGGGTACTCAAACTGGGCTTTTGCATGCAAAAAGAGGCCACTCTTCGCCAAAAAATTAACGGAACCAATAAGATTGCAGCATTTTATTTGCATTTTTCTGGCTTATTAACTTCCCCCTCTCTTATTGCAATTCAAATATTTTTTCTTCATGCGATTCAAATTTGGGTCAGATCAAACGAAAGATTAGCATATAACCAATCAGTGAGCAGCAGAAAGGGTGGCGTATGTGACTTCAAACGCTTCGATCAAAACGTTCGAATTTAGAAGCTAAAACTGGCCTCTTTTGCATGGTGGCCGCCGCACACAGCGAGGAAGTCACGAATGGCAGAAAATATCAAACACGATAGAAATTTTCCTCACAGCCACCAATGACTAATTTCTCAGCAAAAATTTCGCGCAAACGGTGCGGCAGGCTTTAGAGTAGTGAATTGCTGTTGTTGTTGCTCTACATTTATGAGCAGAACTGAGACTCGTGTAATAAGACTAGGTGTTCCATCGATTATCTATTGACTTTTTTCCTTTGCTTGAGTTATAAAACAGCGAGAAATAAGTCAAATAAACAGGCAAGAAAAGATGAAACAATGTTATAGTACCCATGATGATACACAAAGTACCAGCCAATTTCCCTGCAACTGTCACAGGCACAATATCGCCATATCCGACAGTAGTCATTGATATAATACAAAACCACATGGCTGCTGGAATACTAGAGAATTGCTCATTATGAAGAGATTCAAAATGATACATCATTGCTGCACCCACTATTGAATTTATTACCAAAAAGAACAACAACGAACCAACTTGATCTCTGCAATAAACTAATGCTTTTCCCATTAATTGTAGACTTTTACTATGTCGTGTCAGTTTGATTATTCGCAACGCTTGAACTAATCGAAATGCGCGAATAATCGCGAATGATCGCGCACTTGACGCGTCTTCCATCATTATCAATGTTACAAAATACGGGACTATCGCAGCAAGATCCATCAGGCCTAATAATGAGAATATGAATTCCGATTTACGAGGAGCCGAAGCTACGCGTAATATATATTCCGGCGTAAACCAAGAAATGAATATACTCTCCAATATAAACCAAACATTACTTCGAGATTGTTGCGGCATAGATTTCGACGGCGAACGGTTGACATCCAATGTTTGCACGCAAAATGTAATACTTGATATCATAATTACGAGAAACGATATATTGGCGAATATCTTCCCCGCAAGCGATGTTTCGGGATATTCTAGTATAAGCCATAACTTCTTTGCAATCGCATTACGTGGCAGGTCAGTATCGAGTCTTACGATATGTAACTGGAAAATTTCGAACAGTCGCAAAGCATCTTGAAAGTCCTCTTCAGTGACATCGTAAGGCCGTGACATGATTCCAGATGATTGGTAATAAAACAGTATGGCATCAAAAGCACTTTCACTAACGCTGAAATTAAATACATATTCATTAGCTTCCTCATTATAGTATTTCTGCCGCCTGTCGTAGTTTCCTAGTAATGTATTCGGAAATCGTTGCAATGTTTCTTCGTATGTTTCAAATAATTTCCCACCAACTTTGAGAAATGTACGCTTGTTCTCCATTCGTCTTTTTGGCATCCTCTTCACATCGTATCTCAATCCATCTCATTCCATATTCATTATCACTGAATAGATTCACTACTATGAAAGCCAAATTAAACTTCCCGAGCAATTTCAAAGCGTACAGTAGCTAATTGACCTCATCTCCAACCGTTTTGCTCTTACATAACAATAAATTCATTGTCCCTTCTTCAAGCTCAAGATTGCTGTAAAACAGTGCGTTCATTATCTATTCCCAAATATTTTGTCCAAATTGGGTCAAATGAATGTCATGTCATACATCGTCAACTTCCAAATGACTACTTCGTCAAAATAATTACTTTATCTCATAATCATTATTACTTTAAGATTCAGTCAAATTTCATCCACCTGAATTTAGGTTCGTTATGTTAATCTCATATTTAGCACACCACACCTGTCAAATGGAAAAAACGTTAAAAACGTTCTATCTTTGAAATAGAAGTAGTCTCAGAATTTTGCAATATTAATCTTTTGTTATTGAAAAGGATCTACAGGAAAGTTAATCCAGTTTATCCACTAAGAAAAACCAACAAAATACATGTTGTTGGGCCGATTTCAATGATATTAAGCACAATCGCATATTTCTAGCACTTTCGAGGATCGTAGCAGCTCGAGAGAGATCTACACTGCTAGAATACCAAGCTGCAAAGAAAGAGATATATCATCAAAAGCTCCGCGTCGTCAACTGGCAAAATGAACAGCAAAATAAATGTATTTGATGCAAAGACCAAAAACACAGGGTCGTGCCGTTGTATCAATATTTCTATTTATTCCTTCTTTGATAATTTTCAAGCAAATTCTTGATGCTAATAATAATACCCTAGAAATATATACAAAAAGCGCGTAAATACCGCATCTCCTACACTGAGCGCCCGCAGAACTTATTCAAAAATCCGTTTCAAAAAGGAGCAATTTTTCGAAAATTCATGAATAAAGTA
This sequence comes from Chrysaora quinquecirrha, assembly GCA_014526335.1. NCBI lineage: Eukaryota > Metazoa > Cnidaria > Scyphozoa > Semaeostomeae > Pelagiidae > Chrysaora > Chrysaora quinquecirrha. The sequence continues at coordinate 1,375,023 of JACTAT010000058.1, read as the reverse complement.
ACGTTCTGGCGAAAATTAAGTCCTGCAACAACTGGCAGAAGGTGTCTCTTCCATCCTCTCATTGGACTTGCTACAAGTTTCTCTCAAGTCCATCCTCCCATCAAAAGGTTGCACATATACACTATCAAAGGAGTATCTAGTTCACACCTGATGGCCGGCTCAAACCAGAGGGGCGCTTATTCAAGAGAAGGGCGCTTATCCAAGGAAAAAGTATTAGCAAATTTCTGCGTTGAAGCATACAATTTTCTTCGTTCTAACGGAATTTGAAGATACACGTGTCTGTTTGAAGTGTACTTTCACAGAATATCAGAAAATAGTATGCGCTTCAAATAGCATAGAATATTTAAAATGATTGTTATCAGCAACAATTCAATATGATTATTTCAATAATATCTCAGATCAAATTCAGTTACTGTCAATTTATGTCCTGAACAATGCAGAAAAATGTATCATGATGCTAATGAGATGAAAAATGACCAGCATTTGCGACAGAAAGCAAAGATTCAAAATTAATATTCCAATATCTTCTTCATGTCGTCAAAATGCATCGAGAAGCGAAGAAGATACTTGATAACAATTATTCGTTATCAAAGGGTGTTGAAGACGGACTTGAGAATAAATATTGCATCTTCATTACTTAAGAGTTTATAGAATGACGAAGAAGAAAGTTGTTGTATAAAGTTTTTCTTATGAACGAAAACAGAAGAATATCTAAAGTCAGCAACAAATCAAAATAGAGATTTCAGTATCTTCAGCATGCCTTACAAATGTACCGAGTAGCGAAGAAGATACTTCATGCAAAGTGTTTGTTGTCAAAGATAAAGAACAATGAATAGACAGCAAACCTTAAGTACAAATAGTGCATCTTCATTACTTCAAGAGTGTATAGGATGAAGAAGAAGAAATTTGCTGTAAAGTGTTTCTTATGAAAGAGAACTGAATAATATCTAAAGAAAGCAAAAATTAGAAATAGAGATTTCAATATCTTCTTCGTGTCTCGAAAATGCATCGAGAAGCGAAGATGATACTTGATGCAAAGTGTTTGTTATCAAAGAACAATGGATATTGACAGCAAACCTTAAGCACAAATATACTGCATTTTCATAACTTCAAGATTTTATACAATGACAAAGGAGAAGTTTGCTGTCAAGTGTTTCTGAAAAAAGAGAACTGAAAAATTTCTAAAGTCAGCAACAAAAAAAGGAAGTTTATGTCTTCTTTATGTTTTAAAAATGTATCGAGAAACGAAGACGATACTTGATGCAAAGTACGTGTTATCAATGCATAGAATGACGAAGACAAAATTTGGAGTCAACTGCAAGATGCCCAAAAAGACAGCAACAATGACAAATTCCACCTGAAGAATTTCTTTTAGCAACTTGAGATTCCTTTACAAACAACTATGCTTCAAAACAGGCAATATCAAAATGATACTCTCGAAAATCAGAAGCACATAGCTCATCTAGAAATGTGTTTAGGTAAAAGAACGCACTTACCCGGATACAGAAAGCCTTCAATCACTGAAATCTGCGGAATAATCAGCAGCAGGAAGCAAAGGTCGATAAATATACAATTTTGCAATAGAATTTGTGATGATGTTTTCTTTAAAGTTGATAACGAACTCAACAATAAAGTCTAGGCCTAATTTCAGTTAACGACGCTAAAAAGTTCGTTGGTTTGATCTCATCAGACACATAGGTACGCCTGAAATTGTCTCCAGTTTTTCATTAACGTTAACATTGTCAAATTCTGATCTTCTAAGCATATTAATTATATTGAAGGATTTACATGAAGCTCAAAAATAAACAATAGCTATTTAGAGCGAACACATGTCTTCATTATCTAATTTTTTTGTTTGCGTATTTTCATTCAAGTTGACCGTGGTGCTTTGACTTTAATGGTTTAACGAAACCATCAATCAAACTGTTTCGTCAGTGATAGATTTGCTTTAAGATGTTAACACGCTTAAAACTCATCCGCAAAATCTCTATTCAATAGCTTCGTTAATGTTTAAACAGCCTGCATAGTGTGTTATTCTACTTTAGTATTTAGCTATTATTGTATTAGATCCAACCAGAAATAGTTTTGATAGTCTTTCATAGGTTTCCACTGCGTTCTGACGAACAAAGACGTAGAATTGAGTGGCCTGACGCTGCAGCGGACAAAGTTAAAGTAAGGGCATTTGGAACTTGTTGTTGTGAAATAATGCGAGCATTTAATTAAAATTTCGGTCTATTTACAACATAAACAACCAAAAACTCAGGTAAACAGTTAAGGAAACAAAGCTAAATTAGTCGCAGCTGTGATATAAATTCGTCTATTTTTAATGATATTTACAAAGAAAATACACTGTACAAACGATGGCTAACATGTGCGATATATGGACATACCTTGTTGTAACTGTGTTAATTATTTTGAATCTATTTGCGATTCAAGAACAAATTATTCATTGAATGTTCTCTGAGGTGGACTTTTTAAGGCTGCATTTAGGTGGTGTCGAATTAATCTAAGTCGGCAAAAAAGTGACGTAAGGGCGACGTTAACGTTATGTGTAGTAAGTGTTGCGTCGAACTTAATTCAAAGTGGAATTTTTGGTTTATTTTTACTGAGAAAGAGGCGCGAATTTTAATTCAAAATGGCTGCAGTAAATGCAGTAATCGATTTTGATTAAATACGACCAAAATGCGACCATATCAAGCAACCCTGCATTTATGTCGAACATGTGAATTAACTTAATTCAAAGTGCAGCATTTAATAACATTGCCATGAATTTAGGTCGAACTTAATTAAAATCTTGCTACGACCTAACAGCGGCCTTATTAAGAGACCCTGAGGCGTCTTGTTGACCACCAGTTGACACTAACACGAACTTTATTCGATAATTTTCCAAAATGAAGATGCGTTTAGTCTACGACAGTTGAGGCGAATTTCCGCTAATTCATCGTCCACCAAGTGGATTTGATTAAGAACATCATCTTCAATAATGATCAGAACTAAGACGCTAAGCTTTGCCTATAAGGAGACTTTAAACCGAAAAGCGAAGCAAGTCCTCTCTTCTATGTTTATATTTCACGCCTTCTTTTTGACAACAATGCTGTGAAGGTTTGCCCTTTTTTGAAAGGAGAGTCTGAAGAAGCTTGGCTGTCTTCATGCTTGAAATCTTATACTTCACACATCATCTTATTATTGCAGTGCAGTATCGCATCACATCAACGACCAGTTTTTGCCAATCGTTTCTGTTTTTCCTTCTCTTTATGAGCCCCAACATTGACTTATCATTCCATTTTGCAATCCTTGATCCATTTCCAAAAAGGTCACCATAAGCTTATCGTTTACAAGGGCATACATGGATCCGTTCTGTTTTGGGAAAGGAGTCGTAACTTTCTAGATGCGCTAGAAAAGCGGATCCATTTGGATCGCCCAACCTGCGTTTCGCCAAACTTCCTTTTCGCCCAAGCTTTCACGATAGGCTTTTCGTTCACACGGGAATGCATGGATCCGTTACTTTTTGGGAACGGAGTCGTATCTTTCTAGATACGCTAGAACAGCGGATCCATTTGCCGTGTAAACGCAATGAAGTCATGTCCATGTCGTACTCGACAAGTACGGATCTATTTGATCCGTATCGTTATTCTCGTCTAAACGGGGCTTCAATGCCGGGGAGGGGGAGACGAAGGGTTGAAAGTTAAAGATGGGACGATGGCAGAGCGGCTGGTTTGGGAGGTGAGGGCTAAACAGCTCGTCTGCATATTTTAGTACACTTTGATTGAAAAAAGGAAGCTTATTTTGAAAACAACAGTGAAAAAAACAGATTATAATTTAAGGGCAGGGTACTAATCACAAATGAAATTTTAATATTTATTAAAAGCCTTTATTGTTTTTTGTCACCTGGAAATCCCAAGGTTCATAATCCGTCAGCAAAATATTGTCAAAAAATGTTTCAACTGTCATTGTTTTTCATCCTAAAAAACCCTGAATTGACGAGCATTTTAATCTGATAAAAGTATCCACCCTTTTCTTGATAAGTTGGATTCGCTAAAGATGTTATACACATGAGAAAATATTGGGTTGATTGTGCTAAGATCAAAACTGTGACGGTACTTACAATCGGCAGCATGCAGTAGTCATTCAAGAAAGCACAACACAGCAAAAGGATTTCGCACAAATTAACGGCTAATTAGATGTTGCAGCAATAAATCAAGTTGTGTTCAAGGCAATGCCACACAGCTGCAACACATTACGGAATCATTCGCACTGTCATATTGAATCCAAACGACGTCCCTCGATGAAAGCGTAGTGTTCAATAAGAACAACACTTGTTGACAAAAACAGTGGCTACATTCTTCAAGTTGTGTTCAAGGCAATGTCACTCAACTGCAGCATATTACGGAATCATTCGAATCGTCATATTGAATCCAAACAACGTGTCCCTCAATGAAAGCGTTGTGTTCAATAAGAACAACGCTTGCACACAAAATGGCGGCCAAAGTAATTCAGCATGCAATAAGAACAACGCTCAATGCAGTCCAAGAAGCAAACTGAGCTTCGAATTGGAATCAGATGATAAATTTGAATCTCATCTCATTTCCTCTTCTACCACGTCTGTGCCACTGACTATTTCCATTGATCCTCGATCTCGTAACGAGTCTTTGAGCTTTGAATTGGCATTTAGCATGCTGAGTTTATTGACAACTGGCGCTTGATCAGTTATGTAAGAAGGCAATTCAATGCCTAGAATTTCTGGTATCATATACGGTTTAAGCCAACCGACTAACGGAGTCCTGCCTGGAGTATAATGAGTTCTTTTGTGGTAAAATAGCACGCCGTCGATCTAGAAACAATAACAGGCTACTAATTAAACAATGGGTGAATCAGTTAATCTATAACTGAAAAAATAAACAAGAAAGTGTTACAACGGTGGATCAAGCAGTACCAAAACAAATTTAGTTCTGATTGAGATCAATTAATGAATGAATGAATTAATTAACTAATGCATGAAAGAATGAATGAATACGTAAATGAATGACTGAATGAACAAATAAATGTGAATAAATAAATGAATGAATGAATGAATGAATGAATGAAATGAAGAAATGAACCACTGCGTGAACAAATGAATGAATGAAAGAATGAATAATTGAAAAAACGAAAGAATAAACAAATCAACGAATAGACGAATGGATGAATGAATGAACTAATGAATGACCAAATGTGAGTGATGAATGAATAAAGAATGAATAAATCAGTCAATGAAAGAATGAATGAATTTTTACCAAATCAGGCACATATCTACTAACCTGAAAACTGTAAGTATTTGAAAGAGCTTGCTGAATTTCTGCAGACGAGCATCCAGAAGTAGGGGCCTGTGTGAACAGATACTGTAAGGAAATAAATAGAAAGAATAGTTTAGTGAAATGGACAAGGGATAACCATTAAGAGAATATCAAGCATTTGAATTACAATCACTGTTAAAGCTGGCATGATGATGATGATAATGATGAGGATGATGAAAATAATGACGATGATGATGCTGATGTTAAAAATGGTGAAAATAATGAAGATGATCATGATCATGATGGTGAAGATTCTGGCCATAATGATGATGATGATGATCAAATGATAATGATGATGACTGTTATTATTATTATTATGATCACGACGATTAAGATAGTGATTGTGATGATGATGGTGATGAAGATGATCATGATGGTGATGATAGTGAATATGAACATGGTCATAATGATGATGAAGATGGTGACGACAATGATTATTATGATTATTGCGATGGTGATGATGATTACGATGATTATGATGATAATCATGATGTTGACGATCGTGATGACGATGATGATCATGATAATGATGATGATGGTCCTGATGATTAATGACGGTGATATTAATGATGATTATGAAGATCCAAACGTCAGCTACACAGAAAAACATTTATCCTTCAATAACCTGAAAACAATAAAAGAGATTTGTCAAATAAAAATAACTTTTTACTGGATTGAGACGAGATTTCTTCTTTAATTCTTCCTGATCATCAAGCTTTGTTTTCAACCAATAGAATCTAAATTCAGTCTAAAGAAAGTAGACGAAGAAAGAATTATTTGATTGGTTTTGATAGCTTTTAAAACTTGTGGATTTCTATGTAAATATCATTAAAAAGAAAGAAAGTCAACGTTGAAAAGATTAAGAAACATGAAAAACGCATTAGCTGGACAGCTGTCATGCATCTAACAATAATCAAGCTCCACGCTACAAGCTGTTTTTATAAAGAGCCACTTTATAAGGAATCTACATGAAGGCCAAGAAATTTCAAGAACTTATACTACCAAATCGCTAAGGAAATTTTCAATTTTGAATATTTATATCACGTCAAAAACCAAGGCCGGTTCTTTTCATTAACAGTTAAGACTAACATAAATTGTGTTACGCATGTATCATATGTTTCCTTGAGTAGGCTATATGACGTAATGCTAAAGAGTTGTCATGTGATGAAGTCATTTTTTTGAAATACACTACAATCAAAGGGTAAGATTGATAGATCTTATGTTAATAACCTCCATCAAACGTCATCTTGTTGCTAATGACAATATTTTGGTGTGTGTAAATTAAATTACTATTGCCGATGTCAATCACTCGCCGATGCATGGAGACAGAGTTAGTGTATCAGTACACGCTTTTTTTTATAAGGAACCACTTTATAAGGAACCTACATGTAGAAGGCCTGAAAATTTAAAGAACTTATACTACTAAAGAAAAATCACTAAGGAACTTTCCATTGTTGAATATTTTTATCACTGCAAACAATCAGGAATTTGAAAGCCCGTTCCATTCATTTGCAGTCGAAAATCACATAAATTGTACTTTACGCATGTATCAAATGTTTCCTTGAGTAGTTTCGAGCTTTCCTTGCATGCAAATGTCTCTGTACAGTAGTCGTTAAACTGCATGTGCAGTTAAAATTAAGGAGCTATTAAGGAATTTCTGGAACTACAATCGTCTGAAAAGAGGTCTTGAGCTAGGTTCTTTATAAAAAAAAGCGTGCATATAGTCAATAGAAGCATAAAATGCTGATATTCCGGATGATAAGAATTCAAACTTGAGAGGCGTTTTGAACGCAAAAATCAAAAGTTTGGTAGGGAGGAGGCACAATGTGAGATAGAGCGTAATGAAAAAAAGAAATTACTTGAAAAATTATAAGATTATCGAACCTTACCTCACTGTCATAAACAGGATGTCCCCTCCAACAGGTTAGATCAATTACGTAGAAGGTGCGTTCAACTTCACTGTAAATGCAGTCAAGAATGGTATACTCTGCATGAGAAAAGGGCTTTGATAAGTATAAGCAGCTAACATGAAGAAAGAACCTACAAAAAATGCTCATCGAAAGATTTACCGAAATTAAAGATCCATGCTGGGCCACATGAATTGATTGTCGTTTGCGAAGATATATTAGCCCCCCTTTGGCCTTAGGTTTATTAACTACCCTAACAACACAATTTATTAACACAAACTATTGATAAGGATAAGCACTAGCATAGTATGAGAAAAGAACGCAATGAAAGTTTCACTCTACATGTACATCGCAAACCCTGTAATTTCAAAACTCTTTTTTCTCATTACGGAAAGCAAGCATGGTTTCCAGCTAAACGAAACTGATTATGGACTTTCCAAAGCAGCCTTTCGGTATTTCATGTCATTTATTCAGGGTGCATCATTTGGGACATCATCTCGGAGAGGTATTGGGATCATCAAATACCTATCAAGGTACGTTAACAGGGAAGTGCTTGATCAAGTTTATAAGCTTCATGTTAGACCTCATCTTGACTATGGTGACATTTTGTACCATAAGTATGATCCCGAAATGAGACAGAATTTTACTAAAAAGCTAGAACAAGTGCAATACTCTGCTGCGTTAGCCGTATCAGGAGCATGGAAAGGAACAAGTGGGCAAAGGATTCTCCAGGAACTTGGTTGGGAAACCCTTTATGAAAGAAGATGGTATCGACGACTATGCCATTTTTCAATCTACGTGTAAATAAGTCTCCGTCTTACTTGTTCAATGAAATCCCTTTAGAGAGAGAGGTACCATATCGTTTAAGGTCAACTCGTTTATACGCACAACCTACTAGTAGAACAACTCGCTTTTCTAACACGTACTTTCAAAGTACCCCCTTTGAATGGAACCTGCTAGACGATGATATAAGAAACTCCTTATCAATTGGGGAATTTAAGCGTAAACTCCTCCTTAAAATACGCCCTCCATGTAGGTCTGCTTACAATGTACATAATGTTAAAGGTATAAGAAACATAACAAGGCTCAGAGTGGAATTCAGCCCTCTGAATGAACACCGATTCAGGCATAGCTTTGATTGTTTGAGTCCCTTTGTACGTGTGGTTTGGAAAATGAGGATAACGAACATTTCCTCCTGCACTGCCCTCTTTTCACCAATGCTCGTAGAGATCTCTTTGGTCAGATTGGAGATATCCCGCTATTGAACCTTCCAGTTTTAAACAATAAAGCATTATGTAACCTTTTGTTATACGGTGATGAAAAATTAAACATTGTATCTAACAGAATCATTTTGGAAGCTACAATATCATACATTGAAAAACTAAGCGGTTCCAATAATATCGAAAGAATTCCAATATTCACCCTGTGTAGCATCCTTTTTTCGGCTTTGGTATGTTTTTTTTTCTCTACTTTTACGTTGTCTTTTTTTTACTTTACTTTGTCTTTGTGTGTTAATATTTTGTTTTAATGAAATTAACAGTAGAATTGTAAGTGTCATTCATGTTGGCGACCAGATGACCTTGTGTCTTTCGCCATCATGAATGTCACATTAAACATTACTTTATTATTTTAACTAGGTTTTGTTGTTATATAAAAAAAAAAAAAAAATCATTTGGGACTTTTATTTCTTCTAAATTCTGAAAAAAAGCTGCCTAGGGGTAGACATAGTTATTGTTCCTCTGGCCCGGTCCTAGATGTATGTTGCAAAGTAGCTTAGTAGTAGTGTGATTTCAGAAATGTGCTATGTAAATTTTTTAGTTGAATTTATATAAAAAAGTCGATTTCGCTGGTTTCCGATTCTGGATACAAAAAAGAATATTCTTGAAAACGGCAGACTTAAGAAACTGCACTTGAAAGTGACGTCTGTCAAATCTTCCAGCTCTGGATTCAGGAGGGTTTGGAGCCTGGAAGGTCTCCAATTTTGCCGAGAATTGTTCACAAGAACAGGCATTTAATCTCTCGGAAGTCTTGAGAAAAAAGAAGATACAGAAAAAAGTCCCAAAAGAACCCACCCTTAGTATTATAGCATTCGAATTGAGCACAGGCGTTTTACTTGATTCACAAAGGAAGTTTCACATTGGGTATTTTCAGGAATGGCGAAAGAGACGGTTTGCTATACTAGAAGTACAGTACAGATAAAGGCGGAGGGTATATCAACGAAAATTCATTTCAACCACATACCTCCTGGTCTCCCTGTGGATTTGCAACCTCCAGGCAAAAGCGAAGGAAATCTGTTGACACAATATCCACTTTTTGTATAGGCTGATGTTGATCCCTAGATTTGGAAACAAGAATATGTCGTATTACAAAATTGGTGTGTTCACTATACGGTCAACTACATTGATTGGCTGGTTTTTATATGTCGCATTTCATCGCATTTCTTCTTAATTCGAGTTCTATGACCAATTAGGATCATGCGAATTATGAAAACCAGAGAATATATATGAAAATTGCCTGCCTAAGTGATCGTATTTCATCCTAATTTTCTCGCAAATCAAATGAAGGAGTCATAAACTCAGGTTCTCGTATATCGCATTTCATCGCATTTCTTCTGAATTCGAGGTCTTTGACAAATTAGGATCATGCGAATTATGAAAACCAGAGAATATACATGAAAATTGCCTGCCTAAGTGATCGTATTTCGTCGTAATTTGTCGCAAATCAACTGAAAGAGTCATAAACTCAGGTTCTCATATGTCGCATTTTATCGCATTTCGATAGATTTCGAGGTTTATGAACAAATAGGATCATTGCGACTTATGAAAACCAGAGAATATACATGAAAACCGCGTGCCTAAGTGATCGTATTTCTTGGTAATTCGTCGCAAATCAACTCAAGGAGTCATAAACTCAGGTTCTCATATGTCGCATTTCATCACATTATGACTGAATTCAAGGTCATTGACCAATTAGGATCATGGCGACTTTTGAAAACCAGCGAATACATAAGAAAACCGCGTCTTAAGTTATCTTTATTCGTCGAAATTCATCGCAGATCAACTCAAGGAGTCATTAACTCTGATTCTCATATATCGCATTTCATCACATCATGACTGAATTCGAGGTCTATGACAAATTAGGATCATATCGACTTATGAAAACCAGAGAATATACATGAAACTGCTTGTCGAGTGATCTTTATTCGTCGTAATTCATCGCAGATCGACTCAAGGGGTAAAAAAAGATGGGATGAATTTCGACGAAATGTGATCAATGAAATACATGAAAACCAGAATCATCAGCCAAAACACGTGAACGAATCTAATAAAATACAGTGAAATACAATAGATATAAGATACACGGTTTTTTATAAAGAACCTAGCCTAATTCTTAAAGTTCCTTATTTTTGGACCTCTTATGCGACAATTCTAGTTCAAAAAGCTCCTTAATAGTTCCCTAATTTTAACTGCACATACAGTTTCATGAATACTATACAGAGACACTTGCATGTAATCAGGGCTCGAGGTAACTCAAGGAAACATTTAATAAATGCACAACGCACAATTTATGTGATTTTCGACTGCAAATGAATGGAACCGGCTTTCTAATTCTTGATTGCTTGCAGTGATAAAAGTATTCAACAATGAAAAGCTCCTTAATGATTTTCTCTTTAGTAGTATAAGTTCTTTAAATTGTCGGTCCTTCTGCATCTAGGTTCCTTATAAAGTGATTCCTTATAAAAAACTTCATAAATAAATTCCCCAGCCTCTATTTAACCCCATTTCCAGTAAACGCCCCCTCAAATTCTCGATAATCAAATAAAGCCCTGGGTTTTCATTAGAGGGGCCTATTATAGGGGGCCCAGAAGCCGCGAAACCGCGAAAAAATAAGCTTAAAGCCGCAATCCGTCATCAAATAAATGGCTAAGCCGCTGCCGATTATTATTACTCGTGGACATCACACTAACGGCTCCAATAGCTTGTCAATCGACATTTATCCGGTCGCTTGTTCGCTTGATCGCTTGGCTACTTTTCCTACTTCGTTTTCTAGAGCCACAGGTCCCTCTTCACGCATATTCCTTGTGAAATTCAAAATGTGAAATTCAGAATGTATGCAGCCTTTTTCCGCTTAAAAGCCGCAGCCGCCTGTAAAATGCCGCAAACCGATGTCAATACACACCAAAAAACGCCGCCGCAAGTTTCTTCTGAAGCCGCAAACCGTAGAAAAAGCATTGCAAAATCCGTAAGCCGCACTCAAAATAGGGGTCGAAGCCGTGAAGCCGCATACCTATAATAGGCCCCCATTAGAGCATACACGGTATATACTAAAGGTAGATTATCTACTGACTCACCCTGTTAGCAACAACCAAGCATCTTTTTCCAACTGGGCATATTGTCATAATCCATTCTTCAGCAAGGTCTTCTGGGATATCTATTAGCCATTCAGACAGCATAAGCTACATCAAACAAAGTCTCAAATTATCTATTTTTTCAGGGGGGGCTTAATCCTTGTGGGACTTTATCAGGGGGCCTTATGAAATCATTTCCTTGATACTACAAGAGACTCAACAAATTTTATTTTTCTGTCACAACATTATAAAGTACCAATGTTGGCTGAGCACTTAATAACATTTGAGGGGGCTTATTAATAACTTCTTAATCTAGGCTGAGGGCTAACTTGAGGGGGTCTTTTTCAAGATGGGGCCATGCAAGAATTTACCATATATAACTGTCCATGAAAAGAAGTATTTCCAGTACTCACATTAGTGAGAATTTTTTTAATTATCATATACAATAACAGTTTTCATGAATGCATTTTTATCCAATATACATGTACTAAAACGGTAGAAAATAAACTGAAAAAATTGACCATGGCATCAGCAACAATAGCAAATGTAGAATATAGCCAGTTTTACCTGATTTTTAAATGGATTAAATTTCTTCTCTCTAGAATTATCCTGAATAGAAAACAACACTCTTCATTAATGTACAGTATACATTTTGTTTTTAAGTAGATTTTATAAAGCATTCAGGAAAAGATTTGTGTTTGACCAAAACTTTTAATTTTTACTTGAAACAACCAGGAACGTTTGTTTGTGAATCGTAAATATGATCATGCCAGGAATGCACTTGTGCCGCAGGCTTTCATGGGAATAATATAGCAGGTGTGCTTGTAACCACACAACTTAAGTGAGCCAGGCATGTGTTGGCATGTGAACCATTTATTTGCTTGGATTTTGGGTGGTTTACGATTTTTCGTGATACACGTTTTTTTTATAAGAAACCAGTTTATAAGAAACCTAGAACTCGACACCCCAAAAGTTAAGAAACTTTTAGAACTAGGAGGAAGGAGTTAAGAAACTTAAGAAATTCTTGTGTCAATTTTTCAACATACTGATTTCACATTTGTGGACGTAGTAATCAATTCTCAAGCATTTTCGTGCGATTTCTCGCACCCAGCATGGCCAATTCTTTATAATACAATAGTATTAATAATTTACTTGCTATATTCACGTTTTTTATCATTTTTACTGCAATTTTTTCCATTACATTAAGAAACTTTTAGAACTAATATTGGGCCAAAAATTAAGAAACTTTTAGAACTAGGCCCCTAGCCAGGTTTCTTATAAAAAAATGTGTAAGGCCCCATAGACACGGATAGGTTTTCAAAAAGTGGCCTTTCCAGGTCAGTGAAACGCATCAAATATTTTGCGTCTACACGAGCATTTTCACAGTGTTTTTGCTGTCCACTTGAAAACGATGACATCACATTTCCGGAGGCCCAGTCTACAGGGATAGCTATTTTTCAAATGAAAGTGCAATGATTTCTTTGTATTTTCACCTCCTGTCTACACGACATCAATTAATCTGCAACTGAAAACCCAAACATTTGATGCAGCAACAACCATAACTTTGGCATTTAATTTCAAAGTCCAAAGATGAGGACACATGACATCATCTTCTCAGTGTGGCCAGCAAAAACGATCCAGAAAATGTTCGATACATTTTGCGTTTGCGATTACTTCGTTTGTGGTTCCCCTGTTGTTTCTTTGAGGTTTAGATTAGATACTGCGTGGAGGAATAATGCTTCGTTTTCGCAAATGTTTAGCAAATTATCAAGCCACTTGACCCTAATTACAAGCAAATTATCAAGACATTTAACGAATCAAGGTGTGTGATATCTCACACACCTAGAAGGCTACTGGCATGTGCCAGTGCGTGCAAGTGCGATCACACACCTTTCCCGTGAAAGCCTGTGTGAGGCAAACCTTTTGCAAGATTACCAAACAAAGCCCTATATACCTCACCTGGATATTTTCATCCATTTCAACATCATTTTCAGTAAGATCTCCATCAACAAGTTTTCTTGCATAATTTATAGCATCTAATCTTTTTCTGTTGAAATAAATTTTCATCAATTTGTTAGTGAAAAAGAAATCAAGCAACTAATTTTAAGTAATATTTACAAAAACTCCTTTGATTAATAGCTCTCCTAAAACTACCCTCAAATAAACACTCTTAAAGTTGAAAAAGTAATAAACCCTGTTCTATAAATTCTCCCTTCTAGTGAACTCCCATCTGGGTGGTGGATGGGGGGGGGGGTTATTAGAAGCAGTAGCAGTTTTCAGTGAATGTGTTTCTAATGCAATGAGGCTAAAAATCAGGATCATTATGAAAGAAGTTAGAAAGCAGCTATCATCAAATTGAAATGAGATCATTCCAGATTAATAGTCTTGAAATAATTAAAAATGGTCTGAAAATAAACATCTCCCTCTATCAAATGCCCCTTTGTTTGGAAAACACACCCAAGCCCGTTAGAAGGAATCTCAGATGAGGGAGCGAAAAATTTAAAAGTATTTGATGACAAAATGATTTTATGACATCGTACTCCAATCTGTGGAGTGCTGCCTGTCCAAGCACAAGATAAACAATAGAACAACAGGAAAGAACAATGAAAATGCCTTTCTGCAACCTGCACACATGCGATCTCATCAAGAAATCCCATACTCTGCAGACTGGATCATACTATTGTTTTAAAATAGTTGGGGGCTACCCCTCCAGCCCCCACATCTGAAATGCCTGACACCACCCCTCACCCCTCCTAAATCTCCTAAATCAGCAGTGCAAACTGTTGCAAACTTACATTTTTGCCTTTCAATTATTTTTGTTCTTCTGTACTCTTGATTGGACCTTTTGTTTGCTTTGTCTGTTTATAATCTGCAAATCTGAAAATAGAAGTGACATGTATAGGCCTACCTACGTGTAGGGTGGAAGAAAAGATAGAAGGCCTAAAAACAAAGTCTGTGAGATGCAGATTGAGAAAAGTGAAAAGCAAAGCACCTCGGATGGGATGAAGATGTGTCATTTTGATCTGACGAGAGCTTTAGATCCAAAGAAAAAGAAGACATCAGTTTATCCTCCATTTCGTATTATCCTTATTGTCAACAACCTTGGCTTTTTGGTCTTTATCTCAGCTCAACAATTCCTCCTCGCAATCATTTTCAAAGTGCTTCCACCTTTCACAAACGTTTTGAAGCTCTTTTGGAATCGCCTTCATTCCATAACGAGACGAGACTGTACTATAGAAAAAACCAGACCAGAGATTGGCACTGGGACGGCAAATAGAGATTCGGAATCACCGGAATCACAGGAACGTCACGGCGAAGGTTTTAGAAACACGAACAGAGGTAATAAGCACTTGATTTTCGTGCAATTTAATGCAGTACTTGCTCCGAGCATGGCGAAAAATCTTAGTCACCTAGGCAGAATACCCCTATTGCTCAGAGTAAATATATTCCGACGCATCAAGGCTGTTTCTGACACCGTATTAGACATGATAGTCACCACTTATCTCATCTATTGATATTTAGTTGGGCAACGTTTCGGGAGAGATCCGTCTCCCATCATCGGGCAATGAGAAATGTGGTTTTTTGCCTATTTATTGCAAAGGTCGGATCGACCCCTATTGCCCCTTTGAGGCATGTTTGAATGGTGCAATATTGCAATATATTTGAAGGTTCAAACTTTTGCATCATCTTTTTCCCATGCAGCATATTCAACATACATAATGTTCAACTTGCCTCCATACGCACAAACAAGAAGAAGGGTTAGAGCACTAGGCACCAGACGGGCACTAGATCGTACTTATTAATACAAATGGCAGGCAAAGCTAACTGGAGAAGGGAAGATGGGTAACCAAAAGGTGTTTCTACAAAATATAGAACAATCCTATTCATGAAATTCAGATCCCGTTTACAAGGGAACGGATCAGAGTGGATCTGTTCCAAAAAGAAGACCATGAAAGGCTTCGCTTAACGCCGGGTCCTTTCCTTTTTGAGAATTGGACCGTCCCACTCTAGCTACGCTAGAAAAGGGAATCCAGTTGGGTCCCTACCCGCATACCCGTGTAAACGCAAAACGAAATCTTACCCATATCGTACCCGAAAGGTACGGGTTTTTGGATCCTCATCTTTTCTCTCGTGTATAGCGGGTTCGGAGTGCAAATTCCCCTGTAGAATCTAGAAGGCATAGAACTGATGGTCTGACGGGATTGCATGCTTTGGCGTCGTGGTGGTCCCAGGCGGCTCGTGGTACCAGTGAGTCAAGATGACTGGAAATGTTCAGAAATCGCGACCAGGAGATTAGCAAAGGAACTCCAAAAAGAGTCACGTCTCTCTGTCACCACACGCAAGAAGCGAGTCATTGCGTCATTGCAGTAGCGTAGCCAAGGGGGGGCAAGGGGGGGCGGTCGCCCCCCCAATAGTTGAAAAGTTGGTGTTTTAGAAAAGTCCATTTCTGCAATAAAATCAGTGGGGGGGGGGGGGGGGTAAGAGAAATTCTAACAACCGTTGAGCAATAGATATTTTTCAATATCGAAAAAGAGAAGAGATATCATCCAACCCGATCCAACCTGCCCTGCTTGGTTCCAGGAAAGTGTTCTACTACTATTTTTTATGCGGCAATTAACGCCACTTGTTTACTTTTGTTCAACCCACACTCCCCTCCTGTTGCAATAGGTCTCGATGTGTGAAGGTTTCTAAAGGTACGGACCTTTCTTGTGTTCTTACGCTCCCGTCGGACAGATTTAAAGTTTATTCAAAAGACCTCTATTTTTGCTGTGGTGAAAAGTCAAACTGTCAATCTCCTTTCTCTCGTTGTCCAAATACAAAACGAAATAGAACGAAAAGGCAAAAACACGAGGAAATTAGTACAGTAAATGAAAAATCACACAACACATTACATGTTTCTAGTAGATAAACGTAGAATGAGAATTTTCACCGCTTCGGTATTCTTGGCTGGAATGTTCTACATTAACAAGAAAGCGTTTCCAACAAACAGGTGAGATGAGATGTCTTCGGATATCCAGTAGGAACACACCCGGCAAGCAAAAAATTATGCATTCTATGCCATTCTAGAGGTAAAAAAATGAAAATTTTTCCGGGGGAGCATACCCCCAGACCCCCCTAGTTTTGTGTCTCTCCCATTAATTACATAGTTGATAACGTTTATTTCCATGTTTTCATACTTAAAAAAGGCTTTGCAACAATTTTTGTAGTTACAACGTAGATATTTGTTAGCTGTCATGAATTTCAAAGGTCTTGGAACAATTTATCCCTGGCAAGTAGAAGATTCTGCACGAAGATTGTAGGTCTGTTGTCATAAAATTTCTGTGCAAAGCAAGTGAAAGCCCATCAAATCTCTTTTATAAAGGGCCGTTCTACGACTTGTAGAAGGGCATGGCCCCAAAAATTTTTCCAAGGGCAAGCCCCCGGACCCCCATCTTTTTAATTCTTTTGCCCCCCCAATGCCAAGACCCTGGCTACGCCACTGCGTCATTGCAGATTGGCAAGCACCTCCAAGCATTCAATTTTCATTCATCGTGGGTGTTTGCTGGGATGTACTTTAAAGCTGTGCCTTAACTAGGAGACGTATCGCGCACCACATTGTAGCTGGAGTGTCTCCCAGGGTAGCTAAACATGCGAGTGACTAGCGAGCAACATGTCCCCCCAATGTCGCGGAGACAAGAAATGTTTCTCTTGTCTCCCAGAAACATTTGCGTGTTTCTCGCAATGAATTTGGTCGCGCGCTACAAAGTTTCCAAGGTGGCTAACTTGGGAGACTCAGAGGGACATGTCACGGGCGACAATGTCGCAAGCGACAGGTCTCCTAGTACAGCAGGGCTTAAGTTTCAATTAAAAAAACGAGCTGTTTTTCTGCAATTCATTTTTCAACTCAAGCTCAATATTTACCAGAAACTACAAATCAAACAGAATAAACATCTCGTATAAAAACTATACAACTATAAAACTTCATGTCAACTAGATGCTCTTGTGAAATTTATAAATACAAAACAAAGTGAAAACCAGAGCGGTAAATATTCCCAGTAAACCGAATACTACTTTAAGAACCTATTTTAGAGAATATATTTTACAAACTTATCGAATATCTACAACATCGGTTGGATACAGTAGCTTTACAAATATTTCTCGGGTAAAATAACCATTTCTGGCACATTTTCTTTTTTGAATTACTTTCAATATCGAAAAGCAGATACGATATTACTTGGACTGAACGCCCTGGGCGTTAATTGAATTCGTGAGCTGTAAGTAGGTGTGTATTCGAGTGGGCGTTTAAAAAGGCCTTTATTTAAAATTAGCTTAAACGGAAGGCCCTAAATATATAATTTGATGCTAAATTTGATGACAGAAAAACTGAAAGGGGGCCTAGGTTCAAAATCAGAAAGTTGCCGATTGCTAAACGACAATTTTTTGGAACTAATTTATCGCAATAAGCGTTCTGGCACCTAGTTGTATCCGGTATAGTGTAAATGGGTCTATCCGATATGAAAATCAAGGCACAACGATAGCTATTAGGTATAATGAAAACACATGCCCTATCCGATTTGGGTTAAGGCAAGGCACGGCGCTCCGATAGCTATCCGGTATAGTGTAAATGGGTTTATCCGATATGAAAATCAAGGCACAACGATAGCTATCAGGTATAATGTAAACACATGCCCTATCCGATGTGGGTTAATGCAAGGCACGGCGCTCCGATAGCTATCCGGTATAGTGTAAATGGGTCTGTCCCATATGAAAATCAAGGCACAACGATAGCTATCCGGTATAGTGTAAATGGGTCTATCCGATATGAAAATCAAGGCACAACGATAGCTATCAGGTATAATGTAAACACATGCCCTATCCGATTTGGGTTAAGGCAAGGCACGGCGCTCCGATAGCTATCCGGTATAGTGTAAATGGGTTTATCCGATATGAAAATCAAGGCACAACGATAGCTATCAGGTATAATGTAAACACATGCCCTATCCGATGTGGGTTAATGCAAGGCACGGCGCTCCGATAGCTATCCGGTATAGTGTAAATGGGTCTATCCGATATGAAAATCAAGGCACAACGATAGCTATCAGGTATAATGTAAACACATGCCCTATCCGATGTGGGTTAATGCAAGGCACGGCGCTCCGATAGCTATCCGGTATAGTGTAAATAGACTTATTACATGATTCGTAGTTATCGCTATTGAAATGAATCGCCTGGACGCTCAAACTACGATCTCGGTTTGGTGTAGTCTCGGTCTGGTGAGCGATAACTGGGACTCAGGTAATAAGTCTAAGCGTGGCTAAACATGCGAGGGACAAGCAAGCAACATGTCCCTCAAGTCATTTGCATGTCGCGGAGACAAAAAATGTTTCTGTTGTCTCCCAGAAACATTTACGTGTCTCTTGCTACAAATTTTGTCGCGCGCTAAAAAGTTTCCTAGGTGGCTAAACTGAGAGACACCGAGGGGGACATCAATGTTGCTCGCGACATGTCTCCTAGTTTATCCAGGCCTGAACATTCAAATGGTATCTTCAGTTGTCTTCGTTTCCCTAACACGAAACCATTCTTAAGATCTGATGTCCCTCCGGTCATTGATTCTCGGTTTTTCTGCAATAAATAACCCTCTAACATCTGCAATTGTCATTTAAGGCTTTTACTCTCCACAGTTTTAAACACATATTTAACATATATGTTACTTTATTTGTTCTGGGAGTCTCCTGAAGGGATCTTTTACCAACACTTCCCACAATGTTTCTGCCATGCGGATAGCAAAGATTTTGGATATTGAATGATTAGATGTAGAATTCGGGTGCACATTTTTTATCATGTAAAACATAGCTTAAACTCCAAAATGCTATAATCTAAGAATGAAACAGAAATAACAGCCAAGCTCAAGCAACACCAAAGGTATAATCCACAATTTGTCTGTGTTTTCTCGCAACTTTTATATTTATTATGCTTTTTGCTGTTTATTCCAAACAAGTACAACCTTGGATAAATTCTGGACAAAGTTTCGATGAATGGAAAAAGTCGAATGGAAATAGGGTAAGGGTGCGATCTTTTGTGACCTTTTACGTTTCTCCTTTTTTCTGAAGCCTAACGAGGGATCAAACGATCGTTCTTCTGGACACCTGTACAGAAAATCGGAGGCTTTGCAGGCTTCACAATCTCCTTACTTCAGAGCTGGAAGATTTGCAGACTTCTCAGAGAAACTGTTATAAATATTTAGGCTTTGAATTCGAAATTCCTGCGAATACTGAGACTCAACAAAAATTAACGGTTTCTATTCTTTCAAAAAGTGTCCATCCACATGAAACCAAGCACAGTTAATCACATTCTCCAACACTTTCAAAGCTGAGTGATTCTGCTCTGTAAGAACAAAATCACAGAGGGGACCACAACGCCACTGTCTTTTCCTTAATCAAGCAATTAAAAGAATAATAAAGCCAAGAACTGTATTATAAAAATGAAGGAAAATCCTATAACTACGAGCACCGAATGAACACCTAACTCAATTTGCTAGAGGCGTTACGAAGACGAATTTATTGATGAACTGTAACGCAGACAATTTTCGAAAGTTTATTGTGATGAATTTATGATGAAAATATAGGTATCTCAAAAATGAATATTCGAATCTCTTAGTTTTTTAATACATATGCCCAGCCTCTGTTAAATGCCAGTCTCCAATAAACACCTCTCTTAGAATCTTGAAAATTAAATAAATGCCCGGGGCGATTATAACAGCATTTACGGTATGTTGCAAGAAGTATGAAATCATGTGCGTTGTGAATAGAGCATCATGTCAATGAGAATGATATAAGCAAACATATAACAAATAAGCACACACAATTAGAGTTAGAAAGTACATTCATTACCTAAAGCTTCGATCATGCATGCCTCTCTTGTGTATGCCTCAACCGGTATAATGCTATGAAAAAGATGCAGAGATACCACACCAAAACCAGATTGCCAAATATTCAGAATCATTTTCAGCTTATCGCTGACCTGGAATTAAATGAATATTGATCAATAATCTGAAAAGCTCGTATAAGGTTACTCTTTTAGAGGTCAATCATGGATGAGGGTTTTGCCCCATAGTAATAAATTTTTGACTCTTACACCACATTCGTTCTTCATGAAGGCAAAACGTTACCTCTGCTAACCTTTATTTGGCCGACACAACACATTCAAGTAAACATTATCCAGTAAGAGGTCCTGTCTTTCACTCACCTTTATTTCACTAGGACATGTAATCAATAAAACAAGAGATTTTATTTCAAAATACTTTGCAACTACACTCTGGACAGCAAAAACTATAACTTTGCATTATTAAAGATTTCACTAACGTGCTACGAAAGACTAAAAATTTTGCATGTACATGCAAAAAGCGGTTCAGTTGTGACTGTTTACGAGACAAAGTCTGGCGTATATTACAAAGAAGCCAAAGAAACGCTGTCGATATTCATTGAAATTACGAACATTTTCTCGCTAAATCTATTGAAGTGGGGCCATCATTCCTTTTATTTTACAACTTCTTTTAAGTTGGTGTTATACCTTTCCCTGTACAGTATATAAATGAATGCCCCTACTGAAAATTTTCTTTAAAGATTTCTCCGGTAGATCTTCTAGGTCCTGATTTACACACTTTTTTATAAGAATACAGTCTATAAGAATATTCAGGCTCAAAATTGCTGAAATTTAAGAATTATTTAAGAATAATCTGAGGCTCAAGTTTGACGAGGATCATTTTTATTTCTCTGCGTTTTTTACACTGTACAATAAGTGTGATTGTCAGGCTACTGTGTTTTTGTATTCATGTTCTTTTTGAATATAAAATAACAAATGACAAAGATTTGACTTATTTCTCTTGATCTTCAGGCCAATTTACAACATTGATGATTAAGAATAATTTAAGAATATTTTCAGGCTCAAAATCGAAAAAGCTTAAGAATAATTGAGGCTCAGCAAAAAATAAGGTATTCTTATAAAAAAAAAAGTGTGTAGTTACGATGAAACCATGTTGATAGGTATAATCAAAGGTAGACAGATCCAATAGTTTAGGCAACACTAGAAAAAGAAACGTTTGCAGTTACCTTTGCTCCCTGGTCATTAAGCTTTTTCATCTTAATAGCTTCATGTAAATGTCCATATGGCCTAGATTCCTTTCCTTTACCAACGTAAAAAACTGACCGAACAAAACATCGAAATACTTCAGTTTCTGAAAGATCTTTAGCCCGCTCTACAAGGTTTACTGTAACTCTTGGATCCAGAAGAAGGTAGTTGAATGACGTCTTTTGCGTTCTAAACCAAAAGCAACAGAGAACAAATAAATCACAAACAAAAAGATTATCGCCTGAAGATACCTAGATGCAACGATAACAGCAAAGAGGAAAAATTAAGTAATACAAGATATACATTGAGTATATTAGGAAATAACAAACAGAAATCCGGAGAAAGTATAAAAACAGGCCTCTAAAGGCTCTCTCTGGCCAAACAAACAAAAATTGTTTGTCAAATAATTGAAATTTTTTGCCAAGAAAACTGTTTTATCACTTGGCCCCGTTGGAAGACATTGCTCGTCTCAATTTTTTGGTTGCGTCAAGCAAGAAATGTTTTTGTAGTCTTTCAAAAACATCGCGAAACAAATTTTGCTTATTTTTTCTTGTCGAGCAATGTTTGTGACGCGGCCAAACGTTCTAACATAGTTTGATTAGCAAATTTCAAATGTTCGACAAACAATATTTGATCGTTTGGACAGGGCCTAGGCCTAAGGTTCAGCAACAAAAACGTCAATTCCACACATTGATTAGTTACGCAGTTACGTTGGGTCGTCACATGCATTTCTGGGAATTTGATTTCGAATAATAGAAAATCAATCATAAAGATCTTCATTTGGATCGGTTGCTCTTGTTATAGGGACGTGCCTGCCATCAATTCTGACAGAAAAAGCCAAATTTATGATAGTGATATGAATCTAAAAAAGGAATTTTAACGATACCCTTCTCGCCATTTATGTTTTTGTGGATTTTCAAATTCCGCTGACATTTCGTCCTCCAAGTAGCCAAAATCATTTGACGACAATTCTTTCAATTCATCCCTGAGCTCCGGTAGATAATCAACGAAAGCAGAGTCCTGTAAAAAGAAAATGTGCCTTTAGAGTTGGAATATTAACAGTTTTTTTCTTTTTATTTCTGCTGAGTGTTGTCGAGGGTCGCTGAAGTATTCTAGTGTTTTATATTTTCATTTGTACTGTACTAGCTGTTGAGTTATATGAAACCGGGTAAGGAAATTAATGACTTCCATTGCAACAAAGATAATTATATGGCCTAGTTTTAACAAAACTTTTTCTTATTTGTCTTACTGGGTTCTTATATGTCTTATAACAGGCTTTTGTCGACATTGCACAAAGTCAGAACTACTGGTCTTCCCTCTGTATCCGACCAGCCGATTGGTGTTCAAAACACAATGCCAATTCAGCTTTTCGTTCTTTCTGATTGGTGCCTTTCGAGCCGCATCTGGGTATAAATTCGCCTTAGTCTATTGTTTCGGTCTGTTTCTGATGTTCATACTCTAAGGAGTGTAAGACGAAAAAAAGCTTTTAAGTTTGCACGAAAATGATTCCGCTGTTCATCGCAATTTTGAAGTTTTGTACAACTCAAAGACTATACAGTCAGAACTAGTATCGGCGATTTTTTGGAAATAGTTTATCGCAAACGACTGCTCGACAAAAGCGCTCTGGCAACTAGTTAGCAACAATTACTTCCTTTGTGGCCGCAACTAGTCGGCGCACATTTCTAGAAAGTCAGGCATGTTCTACTTCTGCAATCTTTTTTGCTAACTGATTCCCGTCAAATACAGACGACTTGCTCGCTCTCACGATCAACTCACTGTCCCCCATAAATTCTGACTAGTTGTTGACATGATGACATAAGTTGGGGCTAGACGTTAGCGTCAGTTCTCCCGTTTCGTAGGTGGACATAAGCCTGGCTTTTAAGCATTAATAAATAAACAAGACTATCACTTACATCTTCTCTTTGAAGCAAACCAGCTTCTATTCTTGCAAGTTGTTTTAAATAGATGTTCTTCGTGCTTGCGGTAATTGGTCCTGGTTTCTCCCCCGCTTGTATCAGCCTTTGTTTCAGATCCTCCAAACTCAGCGCTTGCAGCTCATCAGGCACAATTAAAGCATGTTCTGTGTCAGTTGATTCAAGTAGACTAACATCTTTCCAGTCGTAATCAATTGTAACTTCTTTGAATGTATTCTCCTCATCATCAAGGCATTGCTCATGTTCACAGTTAGGTAAAGCTGGAGAGGATGGCAAGCTAGCCTTCTTTGTCATGCATAATTCGCATTCACAGTTTCCTTTCCAGCTACCAATGTGGTGTTGTTTAGTGAGCTTTGTTCTGTGAAAAGACTTCAAATCGTCAATTGAAGAACTTTTTAGGGCAGACCTATCTCCGAATGTATGGTCTATATTTTCTCTTATTCTCTGTGAAGGGCTTCTAATCCTCCTCGGAGACATGTGAGCATTTAACTTTTTACCTTTTGATTCTTCTTTCTTTTCCTCTTCATCTGAAGATGTTGCTGCATTTAATCTTTTTCTTGATGACATGGGAAGATCTTGTTCCTGTTCTTGGGCAATGTCACCATATTTTTCTGGTGGTGCCATTGATTTAGCATTTACATTATCATCACTAGCATCAGTCGAGCTGTCTTTCTTCTTAGATTTGTTCCTTATAGTAACTGAAGGAGAATTTCTCAAGTCAAATTTAATAACATCTGTAACCACATCATCTGGGCTGCTGAACTGAGAGACATCTCCACTGTAGCCTGATGAATTCCCATCACTTTCAACGGTTGGTGGAGATTCATTATCAGTAATAAATACATCAGAGCCTTGCTCAAACTCTTCAATACCAGGTACTAGCTTTGATTGATTTGATATCCCGATATCATAAGATGGTACTGCTCTATCCTGGGAATCATAATGTAATAGATTTCCTACATAGTCTCTGACATCAGTATGCATTGTAGTGCTCTGATCAACAAATTTAGGAGTTCTAGAAGCATTATTTTGACCTACATCTGGGTATAAGTTTCTCGGAGAATGCAATCGTTGCATGATTGGGAATTCACTTTCAGTCTCTTCATTACCTGATCCTGGTTTTGAATTGCTGCCATTTTCTTCGTTACTTGCAGTTCGATTTGTAACATCATTAGATGATGTTCTATTTGAAGAGTATGGGAAATTAAAATAGAACTTTTCTAATTCTCTTTTTTGGTTAACATGGTTTTCTACTGGCTCTCCAGCTTTCGGTTGAATAACGTTTGATTCAGCATTATTGAATGAATTAATACTGCTTGGTATAATCAAAATGGCCGTCCCTTTATTACTGGTGCTTCAAATAACTTGGTTGGAGTGGCAGGAGTAGAAGCCTTTGCATTCCTTCGTTCATTTTGAGTTTGCCTTTGAAAATTTTGATCTGGCATTTGTATAAATGGAAAAGGGCTTTCGAAAAGTCTTGGTTTACTTCCAGAATATTTCTCTTCTACATTGTCATTTGAGCCAACAGACTTAGGTGATCCTTTCAGTTTTTGCTCCTGTTTTTGAGAAAGCCTCTTTTTTCTATGGAGAAGACCATCTTCATATGTCAATGAGTTTTTCTGGGACCGTTTTTTCATCTGTTCAAGCAAAATTGTTTCATTGGTGTTTCTGATAAGTGAAATAGGAATTTCACCAAGGGAGATCCGTGGTTCAAAATCAGATCCAAGAATGAGAGAGGCCTCACCATTCATTACTTTATGTACAATGTGGTGTTCTTCTCCTTCTTTAGCTCAGTTATAAGACCTTTCAGGGAGTGTTTTGGAAGACTGAAATAACTAGTGGATGAATCTGCGTCAGTATCCCATGTAAATAATTCATCTAAAGAGTCAAATTGCTCACTTTCACTTACACTGGCAGCAAGACTGCTCATTTCTTTATATCTCGGACTACTGATTTTCTTGTGTTCAGAATTATTTAAACCTTTAAACTTTGGAAGGGATATTTCATTCTCCGAAGAATCATCCACACAGCTTGATTTTAACATCTCAAGACATTTAAATTCATGATCACTCGAATTTGCAGCCAGTTGAAATGCAGTATAACCATCAGCATTTTTTATTGTTGGGTCAGCTCCATGGGCAAGCAAAGTTCTAGTTGAATTCTCTCTGTTCCACATTACAGCTACATGCAATGCTGTTTCACTATCCAAAGATTTCAAGTTTGCATTTCCACCATACTGTAAAACTAAATTCAATAGCTGTTCTCCTTTGCTTCCATCTAAACCAGCTGCTAAGTGAATCGCTGCAAATCCTTCTGGTCCAATGTAATTAGGATCTGCACCCATCTGAAGTGCCTTTGAACTTTTCCTAGAAAAGAAGTGGGAGAGACTAGAAAATTTGATTTGGACAACCATCACAATGTCTAACATATCTACATCGACACAGTATTATACAGTTTAATTGTAAATACTTGTTTGATAATGAAATGAAAATTAAAAAAAAAAAAAAAATTATACAGTTTTGAGCCACTCACTTCAAATTAAAATAAAAATTGGCAACAAACTTTCTTTGTAACACATGAAATACTTTGGTCACTTCAAGTATCTTTTAGATATTTTCAACGAAAGGGCAGCAGGATTGAAATTTTTCTAATCTCAAGAAATTGAGTTTTGATATACCAAAATCATATAAAGCAACCAAAACATAGTCTAGGCGGAAAAAGTTTCACTGTCCTAGCACTGGGTGTATTAATTTCATGAGCATTTATTTATTAAATGCTCTTATTAAGAGCATTGACTGTGAAAACTCACTGATGGTTGATCTTTTGAGCCAACTTAGTCTATGGCTTTTATAATTGAAAAAATTTGAAGGCTCACAATATTAATAAAAGGGATGAGATAACGAAACTTTGCACATAGTTCACATGTTTGCTGCTTAATATGAATTTAGTATTGAAAACAAATTCTAGATCTCGAAATTTTGAAAATTTTCATAATAATCATCAAAAGTTCTAAAGTGAAACAGGCTGTAGTACTTAATTGATTGCCTGCTTTTAGACTGTCCTGAAAGTAGCTAACAAGCTGACATTAACTTTTTCGAATTGACACGTTTACAGTACACTACGTAGAAAACATTAATTAATAACATCTTGGCAAGGTTACTGTATAGCTAGCTGTTTAGCCAAGTTCTCGGTCGACATCCACGCCGATTGGGGATGTCGATCGATTTATTCGATGTGTGTGATGTCTGGTCTGTATTGTCTCCCAGTTTTTTATCAAAATCTTTTCATCAAATCTCAGCGATCTAAACATATTTGAATCATAAATCAAGTGTCAGTGTCATATTGATTATTTAATTAATAGTTCCTACAAAATGCAATGTCATGACATGTCTGTAAATTTTGAAATCAACAACAGCTCATTTGCTGAATTCAAATCGCCATGACGCATGTGTAGAAAAAAATCGGCCTAAATTTCAGTTGTTTCATTTCACACTTACTTCACTTCTTTTCGCTTCAAGCTGTTGATTAAGAGCTCCGCTAATTCATCTTGCTGTTGAATCTCCATTTTAACTCACTGATCTTTCACATCATGTTTTGAATGAAAATGAATGATTATTTACATATTCGAAAGTTGTTTACAAAGTCCAACTGTAAACCATCCAGGCCAAACTTTTTGATTTCAGTGTTTCACCCGCCATTCTAATACGCATGCGTAAAAAATTTTTCAGAAGACGATGGAAAGTCAAGTTCGAGTCCAATAACACAAACACAAAAGAAGGTTCACGACTCTCTTCCACCCATCTCTATCATCAGCCATCATTTTAAGTTCTGTTATTGCTGATTCATCATTGATTTTTATGTTTAGTGGTTTGATGTCATGTTCAATCTTTTTCAGCCATGTTAGAGGTGGTCTTCCAACTGGAAGAGAGTCGTGAAAAACATTATGATACAATAGTATTGAAAATGTAAAGAAGAAGAAAAGAAGAAAAGAAGGTTCACTTCCGCGTTTGGTCTTGATCCGTGAGTCGGGTGCCAACCATAAAGGTGCCTGCCTGCTCCTGCTTGCCAGCTTGATCCTGGATTGACCCTTCAGCAGAATTGCACATTGGTAGCTGCCCAGACATGATTATTTCAATAACCAGGCTTTTCTGCGTCTTGCTACTAGCATGTCTTCTTGTTTGTTCCACTCAGACTTACCTCCTTGCTTTCCAAAAGATTTTGGCCAGGGATCTGTGGTTTGTGTCTGTAATGAAACTTACTGTGATGGATTCAAGAGTGCCCCAAAGCTAGAGCCAAAGCAATTTGTCGTTTACACAAGCACTAAAGATGGATTGAGGTTTTCAGAGTCAGTGCTTCATGCTAATCAGAATTATCCTACTGAAATGGAAAATGTAGATGTAAAGCTGCATATCAATTCATCAAAAACTTACCAAAGTATCCTTGGGTTCGGAGGTGCCTTTACTGGTAATGAGATAAGAACAGCAATTTGCAGGGGTGGTGCCACTTGAAAAATGGGTGCAATTGGGTGGATTTTGGGGGGGGGGGATGTCACCCTGCTTTTGTCAAGATCAATTATCTACTTCTTCCCGAAACCATGGAGGGCATGGTCCTATATAATTTCTTGATTTCAACCCCAAACCCCAAATTTTTGCTCCCTTTACTTGCATTTCCACTCCACTGTCTGGCAGCTGGCAATTTGTGAGGCACAGACATATGCTTTTGGTTGCCATAATTTTGGCCTTGATGTTTGTTTATGAGAGCCTTGTGCAACAGGTTCATATCAAATCCTCAAAGTTTCCCAGTGGTAAGCACATCTTCCAAATACTGGAGAGACGAAATTTTTTTTCAGATGTAAAACCCAGATGTCCAGCTTTGAGCTGTTGGGGGAATGAAGCTTGTTATTTGTTATGTCCAATTTGGTATTGTCCTCATTACTTACAGTAATTAAGTAATTTCTTTCCTTACAGATTCAGCAACAATGAACATCTTCAAGTTTGGAAAGTCTTTGCAAGAAAAAATCTTTGATGCATATTTCTCCCTTCTGGCATTGAGTATAGCACTGGCGCATCCCAATGGCAAGCTGTGACTTCTCAACAAAAGTTTACTCCTATGATGATTACGATCAAGATTTTCAATTGGAAAACTTCACTCTTGCTTCTTTTGATCTGGAGCTTAAGATTCCAGGTTAATACATTTATCAATATACTGGATGTCTTCTAAGAAGAAGCTCAGTATCATGCTTTGCAATATAGAATGATTTTCAATGGATTTTAAAAAACATAGCAATGCTATCGCAATGTCCGAAGGACAATAATCATCATCATAATCATCATAATTATCATGGAAAATCGTTATGATCATCGTAATCATTATCATCATCATCATCATCATCATCATCATCATCATCATCATGATCATTATCATTATCATCATCATCACCATCATCATCATCATCATCAACATCATCATCGTCGTTGTCATCATCATCATCATCATGTTCATTGTCGTTATCATCATCGTCTTTCTAGCTTTAGCCAGTTCCAGTTTTGCAGCCTCTGCAGGATCTATAGTCCTCAAGTACAATGATAATCCTGATAATCACGTAATCATGACAGTGATGACGCCGACGACGACGATGATAATGATAATGATGATGTTCAAGATGATGATGATGTTGAACAAGATGACAATGATGATGATAATTATGATGATGATGATGATGACGATGATAACGGTTGAAGCGCCACGGTTGAAAACAATATTTAGCCCTAGTTACACTAAATAGTTTAAGCGTTCTGAACAATCTTTGAAATAAGCGCCGCAGTCAAGAAATGCCGCAGTCGAATGGGCGCCGCTCTTTAAAACCTGAGAACTTTCATATGCACCGCGGCGTTCAGTTGATCCTTAACGGTAATAGTAGTTTCACCGGAACGGATAAACCTTAGGGAAATTCGCGTTCTAGAAACTCGAAAGCCCGTTCGCGAATTTGCGTCAAAATTGCGAAAACCAGAGAATTTGCTCCCGCAAAATTTCCTTTCTACACAGTAACAGTTCTTTGTGTTGTACAAAACTTTAATATAGCGATGTAGTAAAGCCGCAACATATTGGAACCTTGGAACATAAGGCTATCTCTCATCTGACATTCCCAGAGAATAAACGTTAGAAACAGGCTGAAACAACTGACTGCAGCGAACATCTGTATCTGTATCTATGCGTCGTAGAACCCTACTGAGGTTTTATGCAAAATGTGAACGTGAACACCCGGGGTATATACTATATCTATGTCCCCAGGGGTATATAGAACATCTACATATATAAAACATAGAACATATAGGACATCTATATAGAACATCTAATATAAAACATCTATGTTTATCGGTCTTATTGGTTCTCATTTCTGTAATGGATTTTTGTCTTATTTGTTTTAGCAATTCATCAAGCGCTGAAAAAGTCAAATCGCAGTATCAAACTGTTTGGAAGTCCCTGGGCTGCTCCAGCATGGATGAAGACGAATAAACTAATGCAACATCCTGGCACACTTATTGGGAATGTGAGTGGCAAATACTACAAAACTTGGGCAAATTATTTTGTCAAGTTCCTCAAGGCATATGAAAGTACAGGGGTTAAACTCTGGGGTTTGACTGTGGAAAATGAACCTACGGCTGGCTTAAGTCCAAGGTAAAGCTTATTATGACAATTCGACAATTCATACGTACACCATGCTTCATTCCGTTATTTACCGTAAATACTTTAGCAGCACGACTTTAGAAGAAACAAAATCACGTTAACTTTTCAACTCTTAAGACAAAGCTTATGTCGACCTACGATACAATAGAGCTAACGCAAACAAGTTGAGAAAAAAAACGATTTTAATGAAGAAAGTATTGCACCAGCTGTTGCACTATGTCACTTCACGTTTCACGTTTGATATTCGTTCATGTTTCCCGGAAATGTTTTTGGTTAAGCCTGGTTTCCATATAGCCAAAAGTGGCTGAAGTGGCTGTACCAGTGCTGAGACACGGCTGTACCAGTGCTGAGATAGGGCTGTGACGTTTTCAGTTTTAATAGAAATACTTCCTTACAGTGGCTGTACCGTGGCTGGACAGTTGCTCTACTGTGGTAGTGCCTACATAAAAAGTTGAATTTGGTTCAACTTCCCGGCCGTTATGACGCTTCTGCCACTAGAAAATCTTAATGGTGACATGTGGCACAGCCGTCGGCGACGTGTCCGTGGCACTTGCCTTTATTCTCATTGAGCACATGATTGCAACAAGCCAACCAAATGCGAGGAAATATGAAACCATTTTATAGCAACCACTGTCTCAGAGCTGTTAAAGCCGTGTCTCAGCACCGGCATGCCACATATTGCTATATGGAAAAGAAGCGCCGCAACACTTTCTCAGCGCTGGTACAGCCGTGTCCTTGCACTGGCACAGCCACTTTTGGCTATATGGAAACCAGGATTTAAGTTAACGCTTCACATTGTTAGAAAACATCTCACATATCTCGAAAATACCCCTTTCCCCTCTATATTCTACTAGGCATTAAACTGTTAGAGATGCAAATTAATGGAAATCTTAATACAGTAATGAGTCACAGCTATCAACCTTCGCGCTCACTAAGTACCCCTTTGCATTTCTTTAGACTCTTGTTTTCATTAGGACCTTTCTCATTTTAATGTATTTTCTTTATATTCTCGTGCAGCTATGCATTTCAGTGTATGGGCCTTTCTCCAGAAGTTGAAAGGGATTTCATAAAAAAAGATCTGGGTCCCGCTCTTGCTGCATATGGATACAAAGATATCAAGCTGATGATGTTAGATGATCAAAGACTGTTTCTGCCTGTTTGGGCAAATACAATCCTCAGCGACCCAGAAGCAAAGAAATTTGTCTCAGGTATGCATGATTTATTACAACATTTTCTATATAGCGGTAAAGCATTAAAAATTATACTTTATTATCTAATACGTAAAACCAGGTTTTTCAATAATAGGTTGCAAGCTGTTAGAGCTGTAGTGCAGCTTAGCGTCGTGAATTGTTGCTGAGGTTTTGGTTTTTCTCTGTCGTTAAAGTCTTAATAGTCAGTAATATTACATAGCAATCACATTACAGCGGGTTTAGGCAGCATCCTTATTGTCATGCTCATGTTTCTCAAAAGAATTCTAGCTACGTACCGAGAAACGAATCAGTGACGTATTGATGCGAGACTGCGAGACCATTCTTAAGTTAACCCAAATTCAGCTACAAAGTTTCCGACTTCGTCCGAGAAAGTTACTTACGGACTTACACAACTCGATAGCGGAAAGGCTCCGTCATCACAGTATTCTCTCGAATAAGCGCCCTCCCTCCAACAACCGCCCCTTTAATTGAGCTGCCCATTAGGTTGGTCCCAGACACTCCTTTAATAGTGTTTGTGCAAGCTCCGGATGCGGTAAATCAAGAGACACCTTTTGCACGTTGCTGAAAAACTTGGTTCTCGTCAAAAGGTCAGTTTATTCATAAACTTTCAAATAATTGCTCCTCTTTGGGATGGATTTTAAAATAGCGCCCGAGTGCTTAATCGAGGAAATACGATGAGTTAAATTGCAACTGAAAGTCAGTGAATTGCTGAATATTTTTACAGCATAAATTTTTATATATTGGTGAAGGTGAAATAGTATACCTAGCGCCAGTTGCTAAGGATCTTAGTAGTAATTTAACTAATCGAGACCTCGACCATGGCTGTGACGCTACCGTTGCTGGACTCGAACCCTAACCACACTGAGCTTCTGAGACCACGAATAAGCTGGATTACACCATGACGCCACAGCACCGTCATAACTCTGTTTATAAGGTATCATAATTCTATTCACAAGGTATTGGTCTTCATTGGTATATGGATTGGTTTACTCCTGTTTCACTCTTGGATGATGTTCATGAAAAATTCCCGGATGTTTTCATTCTGCCTACTGAAGCTTGTGCTGGATATGTTGATAATAAAGTAATCCTCGGAAGCTGGGAACGCGGAGAAAAATATGGCAATAGCATCATGGAGGTATGAAACACTTAAAGTAAAGTTGTAGTTTTATAGTCTTATTTCTAGCCCAGGGCTACTCAACCGACTTTATATTTTACCCCTGGTCTTGATGCATTAGCATATAGCAGGGTGCAGCCATTCACGGCGCTCGTAACTACCCACAAGGTACACCTGGGTAGAGAGAGGCACATTTGTGTTAACAACTTGCCCAAGGTTTATCTCTGCAACACAAGTGGAAAAACCATGACTCGAACCCGCAACATTGTCGTTTGGGCTCTTGCACGCTAACCACTTCGCTACAAAGGGCAGTTTATATTTTTCATGTGGTTTCTAAATAACTAATACATAGATAATAAGCAAGCGTTAATATTTATTTAGATCACTAATAATGATACCATAGTTTCTAGAATTGTGATTATTGTTTTACTTTTTTTAAAAAAAATATTTATATGCTTATTTTTCAGGATTTAAACCATTGGGCTGTTGGTTGGACAGACTGGAATCTAGTTTTAGATATGCAGGGAGGTCCCAATTGGGTGAAGAATTTCGTAGATGCGCCGATTATAGCTGATCATGCTAATAATCTCATTTATAAACAGGTCAGTAGCTTGTTATTTGAATTATTATTTCTTTTATTGCAGTGAATTAGTTTCAGTCTGATTGAAGATAAGAGAGAGTCTAGTTGTTGATGAAGATGTAGGGAAAACTTGTGCATCGGTCGGCCTTTGTTTACTTCATTGGAAAAAAATTCGTCAAGTCACGTCGTGGTCACCAATTAAGTAAAATCTTAGTTACTTGAAATACAAAAGTTTCATCCTTCCGTCGCTGCGACGAATGGACGACCAGAAAATGCACTACTCCGCATTTCTTTGCAACGAATTCTTTCTCTCTTTCTTATTTCATCTCTTCTTTCAAATTTTATGAACATTCTAAATTTATTCTAGAAAAAACTTTCCCTTCACGTGGCGTACTTTTACAATGATCGAATTCTTTTAGCACTGTGCAGTGTCCCTCCGTGAGTCGCCTAAAGGTTCCTTTCATTACAGACCCAGCACTCGCAAGACCTTTGGTGTTTGGTCCTTGGTCTTCGGTGAACACTCGGTCTTTTGAGTCTTCTCGTTCTTTCCCAACGATTTAACACCCCTAAAGACGTGTAAATCAGGCTTTTAAATAACGCTCTTATACAGAATCAAGTAGCTCCTCTCCTTCATCTTATAATATGTTCACATGATTATAGCCCTGTTTACACTACGAAATTGCAACCCGGGTTCGACCCGGGTTGAAGTTAAGCCGGGTTAAATTTTTGTAGTGTAAACGCGACTTACCCGGGTTGAACCCGGGTTAAAGTAACCCACAATCAGATGTGGGTTACTTCAACCCTGGTTCAACCCGGGTTAGTCGCGTTTACACTACAGAAATTTAACCCGGGTTCGACCCGGGTTGAAGTTAACCCGGGTTAGATTTTTGTAGTGTAAACAGGGCTTATGTGTCATTTCATTTCTCATGCAGCCAACGTTTTACCACATGGGACACTTCAGCAAGTTTCTAGAGCCTGGCTCAGTCAGAATATCAAGTTCAGTTGACAAAGAAACTTCATTGGAATACATTGCTTTTGTAACACCGAAAAAATCTCGAATTCTAATCATCCTCAACCGTCAATCGGGAAGCTATCTTGTAGAAATCTCTGAAGACAGAATTGGAAGTTTTGTCGCTAAAATTCCACAGAGGTCAATTCAGACATTCAAATGGAACTAGTATCATGATACGAGACAGAACTAAACCAACATAAGAACTGAGTTTTGCCTTGATGATTCTTAAAAGGTAATTAATAATATCACAAAATTCAAAGCCAGGAGCTGCCCGTGCCTTTTGAGACCCCATTAGGGTATGAGGGGCATTGGATATTCCCAGAAAAGATTAAACGGATTAGGGATCACTCTGAACAAAACAAAATGGGATAACTTTAGGCTTAACCACTAAGGGCATTTTTTGGTAACCTTCGGTTTTTGTCAGACCCTCCAAATTCTGGAAACGGTAGAGTTAGCAGAAAAAAGTTTCCTGCACCAAAAGAAACCCAGCTGCCGAAAACGCTAGGCTGATCATAAAAAACTCGAACTAAACCATAAATTTTAAATTGAGTACGAGATTCCTTGCGATGTCTGCGAAATCTTCCAGTTTCGGGGACAGAAGGTTTTGGAGGCCTAATACGACCTAACTAACAGGAGTTCAATGATTTTATCTTGTACATAGATTTGAATGATTATTAGTATCTGTCTCCAAGAAATACCAGAATTGTTCGTTAAATTATAATCAGCAATCATTATATGTTTTGTGTTGACGTGCTGGACATGGTCGAGATTTTGCTGAGAAATTCATTTTCTGTAATATTTTTATTGTAATTGTCACTGAAATGTAGTGGTAATAAAAATTATGTTTGTAAGGAAGTATATACTGTAAGTATAAATTTAATAAAGAATTTCTTGCAATTTTACCAATTTTAAATTCTTTAGATATTCATTCAATGATTAGCGATGTTATTGAGTATGAAACTTTCTATACCCTCTGTAAATTCTTATTGAGTATAAAACTGCCTGTTCATATTTGAAAAGAAAGTTCTGAACGAGAGACGAGGCGTAAGGGATTTCTATCAAAACAAAAGGATTTACAAGGGATTTTCATGAAAGCAACATGATTTCTAGCGAAGGTGTACGAGATTTCTAAGGAGTGAATTGAACCTAGGTTCTGAACTGAAAATATATGTTATCCTAGAATTAATAGAAATAGGAGGAATTGAGAAATAAAACTTTTTCCATAAAAGATCCAAAGACAGAAAATAAAATTTTAAAATTCTAAGAGTCAATTTTTATAGAAAATCACTTTACAAATGCAAAAATAACAGTAGCGGCGATTTTCTCCCAACTTAACCTCATCTCATTTAAACCGAAAATCGAACTCACGCTATCAAATGCTTTCATTGTATTTATGTACAGGTCTCAAATCAATAACGATAGTTTAAGCTATGGCTAAACTAGGAGACTTGTCGCGCACGACACTGTATTCGACGTGTCTTCCAGGGTGGCTAAATATGCGAGTGACAAGGGAGCAACATGTCCCCCGAGTCAATTGCATGTCGCGGAGACAAGAAATGTTTCTGTTGTCTCCCAGAAACATTTGCGTGTCTCTTGCTACAAATTTTGTCGCGCGCTACAAAGTTTCCGAGGTGGCTAAACTGGGAGACACCGAGGGGACATCAATGTCACGACATGTCTCCTAGTTTAGCCAGGCCTTGAGACTAACAGCTATGCATACATAAGATTGTGCCATTTCGCTAGTTGAAAAAGCAATAACAGTGCAAATAAAAATAGCTAATACGAAAAATACTAGGCCGTTTTGAAACTGAATCATGCGTCATAGGAACCTCTATCCAGCGGGAACCTCTCTACAACGGACAAGGATATTCGTCTCGAGATTCATATTGTCTGGAGGAAGGTTGAGCACTTTACTGGACTCCGATCTGCAGAAAAAAACGAGGTTTCCAGCACAAGTCTAACGATTTTTGCAGAAAACGCGTGTTCAAAGGGCACATGTGGACGCACAACGGAAAGAGTCTTAATTTTAACGTCTAATTTTAAACAAACCTTAGTTGATTTGTTCATAAGAGACCTTCTTCCCGCCGCGTAATTTACGCACGAAAATTGCCATTACAATGAGAACAACCAACGCCAGCGGAATACCAAATCCAAGAAAAAGAGTTAAATACATTTTTTTTGACATGCTCGGTTGCGGAGCTTTACCATGACCAAATAAGCCAGTCCTGAAATGAAGGAATAGAAGCATTATAGTAACATGTATAAAACAAGCATGAAAATTTAAGGTTCAAGACAAAAGAAGAAGGAAAGACTGATTTGGACGAAAATGACAGAGAAGGAGTGTCGTAAAGTTGGCTTCAACTTTGAGGATGGGTATGACTGAATGAATTGGAGAAGCTGCTCAAGTTGTGGAAGGAACGTCAGTAACCCCTCATAGCAGGGTAAAATGCAGACTTAAATAAAATGATGATGATGATGATGATGATGATGATGATGATGATGATGATGATGATGATGATGATGGTAGTGACGATGACGATGATGATGGTGATAAATGGGGTAAAACAGAATAGCATGCAAAAAAATTCATCCTCTTTATGTCTGCAAATATACATACCATACTCGATAATAACTGCCTCTATAAAAATCATCTTTTTGCTGGCCAAAGGAAACTTTCATGACAAAAGTATCGACATCATCAAGGACTGAGTTAACAACCGAATGACCAATATTGCCTGTGTATTTACGCAAAGTTCCTTTAGGATCACTTGGAAAGTTGTGAGCAAATGTTTGATATTTATGACCTCTTGATTTGTCATTATAAGCCACTGGTTTCCAAGAAGCAAACGAGTCTGCATGTTTTTTCTCAGTTGGTATTTTGAAAGACAAAAGTTTGAAGATGCCTGGTGTTCGGTCATCATCAATTGATTTTGAAGTGGAAAAAGATGGCGCCCCAGCACCTGATTCCTGCACAAAGGCTAAACCAACTGAGAATCTTGACTTAATGGATGAAGTAGGCAAATCTTGAAATCCAAAAGAAAACCGCACTGAATTTGCATTGATTGGCTCCTGTGGCATCTCAGTATCGTAACCTTCTTTAATGAATGCTTTCAACTGAAAAAGCAAAAAGAACTCAAAATAAAACTCACCCAATTAGCTATCTATCTACTTCATTAGATCTTACTTCATTACGTTGACTTGTACTTTATTAGATTGATTATATTTTGCCTTTATTTTTGTATGGCTTTAATTCCCCAAAGACTTGGCTTAATGCTGTGTGACGAAGAAGCATAAAGTGATAAGGAACATAATGAGGTTATAAACTTAGTATGACAAATACCGAGTTTTCAACAAGAGACAAGAGACAATAATTTCAACAATTGAAGAAGAAAGATGAAAAAGAAGAAACATTGTCAATAATAGAATATGAAGAACGAAAAAGGAGATACATTTTCAACAACAGAAGAAGAAAAACGAAAAAGAAGAAACAACATTCTCAACAATAAAAAAGAATGAAAAAGAAGGAGAAACGTTCTCAGCAGTAGAAGAAGAAGAATGAAAAAGAGAAAACATTGTCAACATTAGAAGACAAAGAATAAAAAAGAAGAAACATTCTCAACAAGAAGAATGAAAAAGAAGATACATTTTCAACAACAAAAGAAGAAGAAGAACGAAAAGAAGAAACAACATTCTAAACAAATAGAAGAAGAAGAACAAAAAAGAACAAAGCAACTTTCTCAACAAAAGAAGAACAAGAACGAAAAAAGAAACAACTTTCTCGACAATAGACAAAGAAGAACAATAAAGAGGAAGAAATTTTCTAAACAATAGAAGAAGAAGAATGAAAAGAAGAAACAACATTCTCAACAATAGAAGAAGAAGAATGAAAAAAGAAACAAATTTCTCGACAATAGACAAAGAAGAACAATAAAGAGGAAGAAATGTTCTAAACAATAGAAAAAGAAGAATGAAAAGAAGAAACAACATTCTCAACGATAGAAGAAGAATGAAAAAGAAGAAACAATATTCTCAACAATAGCAGGAGAAGGAAGAAAAAAGAAAAACGAATGTTCTCACCAATAGAAGAAGAAAAACAAAAAAGAAGTACCAACATGCTTAATAATAGAAGAAGAAAGATGAAAAAGAAGGAGAAATGTTCTCAACAATAGAAGAAGAAGAACAAAAAAAGAAGGAACTTTCTGAACAATAGAAGAAGAAGAACGAGAAAGCAGAAAATTTTCAAGAACAGAAGAAGAAGAATGAAAAAGATATATTCTCAACAACAGAAAAAGAAGACAACAAAGAAGAAGTAATGTTCTCAATGATAGAAGAAGAATGAAAAAGAAAGAAACAACTTTCTTCACCAATGAAAGGACTTACATCCAATGTGAGTTGAGATTTGGAAAACGCTGTACCATGAAAACTTGCAGAAGCACCATCAGTTTGATTCTGTGAACTGACCAATTTCCATGTAAAATTACTCAAGATATTACCAACAATATTTTTATTTGCATTTTGATCATCTTTATCGTCAATAAACTCTGTTAAATCTTTGAAAACCATTGCAGATATTTCTGAGACTTCTGGAACAAATTCTATCTTGATGTCTTCCAAAGATCCATTATTCCAAGTTATGTTTAGAATTGTCCCTGGATCTGAATTATGTCCCACTACAATGGCAGGAAGTCCAATGGTACTCCATAAATAATGAAGAGTATCATTTGATCCATCTTGCGTTGCTTTTACATGAAGAATATCATATTTAGTATTGCATATTGAAGCTGGACATTCATAATTTTGAATTTTTGCCTAAAAAGTTAAAAAATATATATCAAATGATACGGCATATGCACAAAACCTTAAATAGTAACAGAATATTTTAAAATGATTAAAACTTGAACAATTTCATTGCAAAAAGCTTTTTGGCTTAGACCATCTTCACACCCTAGCAAATCTATAAGCACTACTTTGGAGGATATGCACTACTGTGGTGGTATTTTTTGCATACTGTGGTGGTATGAATTGCATGCTGTGGTGGATATGCACTACTGTGGTGCTGGTGGGTTATTAAATGCTTGATTTGATGTGGTGGGTTATTATGCTTGATCTGGTGGTATTTAATGCGTACTGTGGTGGATATGCTCTACGGTGATAGGTTATTATGAATGTGCTGGGTTATTGTTCTTGATGTGGTGGTATTTTTTGAATACTGTGGTGAACACACTACTGTTCTGTGGTTGGTTATTATGCTTGATGTGCTGGGTTATTGTGTTTGATGTGGTTTGATGTGGTGGTATTTTTGCATACTGTGGTGGATGTACTTCTGTTGTTAGTTATTATGCTTGATGTGCTGGGTTATTATGCTTGATATGTTGGTATTTTTGCATACAGTACTGTGATGGATAAGCACTACTGTGGTGGGTTATTATGCTTTATAAAATCCATCACAATTCACAGTACGACCCCCTATACCCCGATTTGATGATGAAAACTTAATTTAGATGTAGCTAGGTATGGTTAAATATATTGGGAACTGTTGCGTAAAGGCTGGGTAGCAGATAGATGTTGTAAGCCAAGCTATAATATATAAGCCTAGCCTAAATGCTAAAGCCTAGCCTTAGCATGTCTAGCAGGCCTAGGCCTAGCTCTATTGCTATTTTGCACTGGTAAATTTTTAAATCTTTACGTGACAAACGGCACACTTCCGTCTAAAAATGAAAAGATTGAACTTACATTCCTAGTTACGCTTGAGCAAATCTCGCTGATAAAGAACAGTAAAATAAGAGCTGACTTCAAAGAATTTGTCCAATCCATTTTACGATCTCCTCACTTCAGCTTGGACCTGGCCTAAAATCAATTGCCTTCCACCAATGGTTTGTCATGTGACTGTCATTTCTTGGCACAGGGATCCCAGTGACTGAAATTCAAGCTAGCGGGTACTTCGGCACAAAAGATTTCTGATGAGGCAAGGATGAACTGTGGGTTGTCTTAAAAGGGAATTTCATCAAAATGCTAATTTGGTTATTCATACCCAGGGGGGGTACTCATTAACTTTCAATACGGGGGGGTCCATGCCAATATTTGGGGTCCGAAATCTTAAGCTTATTCAATATTTGGGGTCTGTGAATTATAACATGGACAAAATTCAATATTTGGGGTCCAAAAATCTGAAGGAAGAATCTTGCGATTTGGTGTGATTCATTACAATAACCCATCCAACTGCCAAGAGCTTATAAATTGTAAATTGTCATGGAACTGATGGCTAAACCTGGGAAAACATTTTAGGTGTCCAAAATTGATAGCAATATTTGGGGTCTCCAAAACATTAAATTCAATATTTGGGGGTCCACAAGGAAATAGTGGCATGGACCCCCCGTATTAAAAGTTACTGAGTACCCCCCTGGGTATTCATATTGTCTGAATTTCACAACATCGATCTGTTGCAGAGGGTCGCAGAGTCAAACCGAGAAAAGCAAGACCCTGTCACTGTCACCCATAAGAAGAAAAGCGACAAAAGCGATACCCGGTTCTGGAGTTGAAAATCTGAACACGATACACTATTTGGCTGCAAGTCCCATACCCCCGGGAGGTAACCCTTGCATTACTTGGACCCTATTTTTGTTGGAGAAATTGAAAACAAGCGTAGTATCAGATGATAAAGATCTTTAAAAACCACATCAGTTTTGGTGGTGCCATGTATTACGAAAAGTGGTCTCAAATTCTTCGCTCCATTGGCAGTGCTCCCTCAATACTCCCCTTTCACCCTCTGGTTTCTGGGTTTAAGCCTGGTTTCTGTGGGAGTTTCAATATAGACCTAACGATCAGAAGGGTGCTCGTGAGCCCTCGCCGATAGATGAGCCGGCGACATCGCAGACAATCTGCATAGCTCGTAGCGACTTAACAGGCGCGATTTAGGTGCGGCAGCGGATAAGGGACCATCGAAAAATCATTGAACTGGTAACCCCTTATTGAAAAATTTGAAGTTTTTGATACGGTTTGGTCCCCTTCCTTTAATTAAACACAGCATTGAACACAACATAGCCCTCTCTCGTAAGGACGGCCCCCTGTTTGGTCATTCCATAGTCACTAGAAAGGATGTCCTCCTTCTTATTTACTATGATCGTTCCTATTCGAATTGCAACAAACAGCCACTAAACGATTTCTCCGCGTTCTCCAAAATTCATGCAAAAAAAGATAAAGAAATTGAGCCAGTCATTGATATTTCTTTCATACAAAAAAATATACAGCAGCTATGTTGTGCAAGCTTATAAATAAAATAAAACAACGCAACGAAAGTCTTATTCAGACTCATCGTAAGAATCATAAGAATCTTAAGATAGAGGATCCTTATGATGCTTCTATTATGAGAATGACGATGAAAAGACCTTTGCAATTCGTAAAAATTTCAAGATATCAAGTTTTCGAGTTAAAATCGCATCAAGCATCCAAAATTTAGTCTAAGTACAAAGATTCACTGTCCAGCACTTGCACTATTGATGGAGCGTTCAAAGTTCCTATAAGGATTTTGACTGTGAAAAGTGATTCGCAATCTTCTCACACCATCTGGTCTGAGCCCTTATAAAATCGTACATTTTGAACGCTCATGAAATCCTTATACAAGTGCCAATAGTAAAAACTCTTCAAATAGAGTAAATGTTGGCTGCTTAATACGAATTTGATATCCAAAACTCTCTATTAAAGATTTTTATGTTGTGGAAGTTTAAAAAATCATTGACAAAGCCATAAATCATTCTATACTACTCTTAGCTGACCGATGGTAAGCAGCAAAAGCCTTTATTGAAAATACCGTAAACCAAAGAAGATTCTAAGAGGCTAGTTTACACTTTACCGGATAGCTTATCGATGTGTTTTGGTTTTCATATCAAATAGATACATTGCCACACACAAACGATGCTCTTATGGAGGGGGTGATTCACATTTCGCCAACCAAGTCGACAGGTTTTGGCTCCGATTTCGAAGCGTTTTGTGCCCGATACCCAGCATGATGGAAACCCTCACCGACACACACGACAAAAACGAAAGAAGAATCGCCGAAGGCTATCCGGTCTAGTCGTCGGGGCCTGAAGCGTTTCGTACCGGATACCTAGTATGACGGAAACATCATCCCTACCCCAAATAAACGGCAAGAATGAAGTCAAGAAGCTCCGAAAGTTATCCGGTATACTGTAGTCGCCGAGACCTGAAACGTTTCGTACCGGATACCTGGTATGACGAAAACATCACCTTCATACCCTGAACAAACGTCAAAAACGCTATCCGGAATAGTAGTGTAAATAAGACGT
Organism: Chrysaora quinquecirrha; assembly: GCA_014526335.1. NCBI lineage: Eukaryota > Metazoa > Cnidaria > Scyphozoa > Semaeostomeae > Pelagiidae > Chrysaora > Chrysaora quinquecirrha. The sequence continues at coordinate 1,332,487 of JACTAT010000058.1, read as the reverse complement.
GTAATAAGGCCTTGCATTGATCTACACAAATTATATAGCTCCTTTCCTAACAAAATAATCGTCACTACTTTCGTCGCTATCGTCTTCTCCGATAAGTTTATCAAAGCCTCGTTTATTGTCGTAGTAATATTTCTTCGTTTTACAACAGGAAAAACATCCACTTCTTGATTTCAGCATCAAGGCATTCGAATTACGTTTCTTGATGGCTTTGTCTCGCTTATGTTTGAATCGTAAATGCTGTATGGTAGCGGCTGCGCAGATCAGTGCTATTGGGGTGGCTAACACAGCAACAACAACAATTGCTGGAACAATAGGAGCCTCGTCACTTTCTGGTTTCTTCAGAGTATATGGTGAAGGATTGCTGGATTCCTCCTCATCGTCCACCTCCGCAGGGGCAGCAGAGGAACCACGCAGCGGCTGTGTAGTTGGATCAATTTCTCGATCCTCTTTATGCTCTCTATTGGTGACTTGACCTGAAGATGAAATATTAGAAAATTAGATTCGTTTTCAACTTTGACAGAAATACTAGAGAATAAACAAATCCAAGAACATGCCTAAGACCAGATAGCTTTCTGTGGACCGTTATGAGCCGAGTTCTTACTGTTATCAAATTCCCCTTCTGCGGGAGTCACTTTCCTACGAATCAAGACGTCTTCCTTTCTATTCACTATGTACGAACAAAGGATAACTTGTTTTTTCGTCCTTCGAGAGTCCGGCGAAATAAGAGCATTGTAAGAAGTAAAAAGGTAGGACGACAGAAAAGTACGGCCATAAGAAATAGCTACAGGGACTTGAAGGAAGCAGGCTAGCTACTATATGCGAGGAACTAAGGTAGCAATGAATAACCTATAACCAGTTCTTCATCCTTTGCCTTTCGGAACACAAACGAATGACGGCATTCTGTAGAATGGCAGCACAACCAGTAACACCTCGGGTAATGTATGTGCAGTACAGTGGGGGTGTGCCGTACAGTGGAGGGATATTATCAGTACAGTGGAGTGATATCATCAGTACGGAGGAGGGTTTTCAGTACTGACTGTAATGTACTGAAAATACCCCTCCACAGTACTGAATAATCCTCCACTTTACTGATGATATCCCTCCACTGTACTGATGATATCCCTCCACTGTACTGATGATATCCCTCTACTGTACTGATGATATCCCTCCACTGTACTGATGTTATCCCTCCACTGTACTGATGATATCCCTTCACTGTACTGAACATCCTCCACTGTACTGCACACCCTGCACTGTACTGCACACCCTGCACTGTACTGCACACCCTACACTGTACTGCACACACATTACCCGGGGCGAGTAACGAGGACAAACCATCAATTTTGACTATAGCTACTGAGTTGTGTTACCAAATTACTGTGCATGACTACGAGTCAGCTTCTTGTAACTTGTGCACGGAGAAGTACAAGACCAAACCTAAAGAGGAATCAACTATGACGTGACATTTATGATATAGACTCACTTTCAGTTGGCTGATGCGACTCTTTTGGGCAATCAAACATCCATACTCTGTTTGGTCCGATTTCAGATACATAAATGGCCGAGTTGTCAGGAGTTGCTTGGACATCATGGGGCCTTGTGAAACCCTGAAACGCAATTAAATCGCAAACATATAAGAAACGAAAAAACTGAAGGGGTTATTTCATTCAAAACAAATCCTTTTCCGATGTTTTAATTCAGATCTCTTTGGCCCCAAGTCATCATTTCAGCTCTTTGTTGATAATGGTTCATTTTCTAGCCTGCTCAATATCACAAGTGAAGGTAAAGGGGAAATGGTGTATTAAGCATCGTCACTAGGATCTAACAGCTAGATAAAGTGACGAAGCAGTGGCAATAACTTTGACGCTGCTGTTACAGAGACTTCAGCCAAGATCTCTTCGGACCACAAGTTGCTGAATTGGACCACAACGGCAAAGCACCTTTAGCTCCTCAAACAACAAGAACAAAAGTTTCTCCCCTGGAAAAATTCTCGAAAAGTTTTGCAACTTTTTAGATAAGCCACGCTACAAACTGTTTGATACTGGGACACATCTCCGCTTTAAAAGCAGTTTTTTGGGACAAAATTCAATTTACAACATCGAAATGAGATAGAAATAAACAACAATGTAAAATTTTCCAACAACACTCATGGACTTCTCAATCACTCTCTGTTTCAGAAACAGCTTCTAACAACTACAGCATCATAATTGGTGTCCCCCCAGAGTTGGTTGCAGCAGGTGGTGGAGGAGCGTGGACCAAGGCGAATGTAACAAGTCTAAAAAACATTTGCGAAAAATAACTAGTGTTGCTGATAATTGGCTAAGACTTTGTAGCCACTTTGTAGTTGAAGAAGGTTTAGTTGATCACGTTGAACTTTCACTACAGCTTCATTGAGAAAAGAGAATGCTTTCGCGCAACTCTTACCTTAGAAAATGGACTCCATTTGTTGATAATTTTTCCATCTTTCGGATTAATCGTGAAACCTGACGGTTTCGGGGCATTTCTTCTGTGAGATTGTCCACTTATAGCATAAAGAAGGCCACCTAATTTGACAAATAAATGAAAATAAATCAAAAAGGAAAGACAGGGTATATTACTCCAAAGACGAGGACATATCCCAAATCCGAAGAAAGATGTATGCATTGAAAGAAAATGTACAAACTGGAAACTTGTCTAATCAGCCGCTATGTTTTGTTTCTGAATACTTGTTACATACATTTGAAACCAAACTTCTCTCTTGGACTTATTTATGCATGTATTAATAATTTTTAATTTCATTTATATTGATTGATGTTCCAAGCACAATGCCAATCCAGCTTTACTTTTCTAATTAGTGCTTTTCGATGCGCTTTTTGATCCGCATCCGAGTTTAAATACTGCCTTGTTTCGGTATGCTGCTGACGTTTATACTCTGAGGAGTGTCATACGAAAGGTCGCTAAAGGTTGAAAGTTGACTGATTGATAGATGACAGACGTCAACCTGGAGTAGCTCAAGCCTCTTTTATATTGATCTAATACCTTTCAATTATAACAGTTTTCAGTCCAACATTCTTAGAAACTAAATTCGCATAAACTATGTTCTTTCCTTATAAAAAGTATGTACTTTATCAGTTAATAATAGACATCACATATAAAGGAGAGAGGAAATCGACTTACCATTTGCAGGAGTGAAACTGACTGCAAAAAGACGTCCTCCGAATTCCGCGTGGTGAATTTGACTCTTGAATCTTCCACGTGTATCAAAACTTTGTATTCTGCCATTTTCTCTATCAGCAACATAGAGAATACCATTTTTATCATCCAAAGCGAGACTATGGGGTATGTTGAATTCTCCTGCTTTAGCTTTCTTTCCTGAAAAAGGCAAGTATAGCTACATAAAAGACCCCATTAGAGTATTCAGGATTTAATGGTATATTTGCAGAAAAAATCATAGGAAGCTAGAACAACATATAAGAAATGAAGGGTGTATGGAAAGTAAGTACTGAAAGTTTCTGAAGAGTTTCTAAAATCAATTATCAATCACATTTGAGCGGTTGTGGCTTTCCTGTCTGCGTGTCACCACCCCATGTAATGTATGTGCAGTACGGTGGGGGATGTGAAGTAGGGTGGGGAGGCATCTTGGAGTACGATGCTTGATGTACAATTTGGTGGGGTCAAATCTTGATTGACATGGCGGATATTCATTTCTGCGAGGGGATATATTGGAGGACGATGGGTGATATTCAGTACGGTGGAGTGAAATATGATGTTATCAACAATTATAGCTTCATAACGGAGAAAGACTCCACGATTGTTGCCAAATACAACAATATTTGACACCCGTGTTTGATTTGCAATGTTTCAGACGATGATATCATATTTCACCCCCACTGTACGAATATCCCCCCAGCGTACTCCAATATATCCCCCCACCGTACTGAATATCCGCCACGGCAATCATTATGCGACCCACTGCACCGCACATCCAGCATCGTACTCCAAGATGCCTCCCCACCGTACTGAATATCCGCCACCGTACTGCACATCTCCAACCGTACTGTACACCCATTGCATGGGGTGGTTACAAACACTTTCTACAAAACACATGCAAAAGCCCTATAATCGCACAACCAATTTTTCGTTTCGTTTACTTAATTTCGTCTCTTTAAGTGATCAATTGACATCATGATAAAGATTGTTAATATTGGTATGCTTAACGATTATAGATATCTTTGGGGTAATGATAAGGGAAAGATTGACCTACTACTGCTCATATAAAGTATTTCATTATACCTCTGCTCCCATGACCCCACTTGTGAATAAGGTCACCATCTGCAGAAAACTTCATGATTCTATTGTTGCAATATCTGAATTAAAGAGAATTAAAATAATTTAATATTTTAATATTTTCCATAAACTAGTTCAATAACAATTTAATACTATCAGTGAGCAACAATAAACAATGGCAAAGCTTAAGCATGTTTCATTCATTTCTATAAGAAGGCCTTGGCCAAACGGTCAAACGTTTTGCTGGACAAGCAAATTTCAAATGTTTGACAACCAATGTTTGATCATTGGGCCACAGCCTAAATCTGACTTCTTTGCCGATATTACAAGGCACGAAAATAAGAATGAAAACGGCCAGGGTTAGAAACAATTCATTCCCAACTACACAGCCAAGTTTATGAACTTTCTACATCAAAATTCCTGTGTTATTTTTGCCTCAGATTCCGATTCGGGGAGAAATATTTTCATTTATGTGTTTTCAGGTATGTCTATGTGGCTTTCATTTTGTTAGATGTGAAGATCGAAAATTTATACTACATAGCTTAAGACTAGATAACTGACTGATGTCTCATCACCGCCCTCCACCCTTTTTTACAGTAAAAGCTGGTTTTTCGTAAAGATCGTTGCAAAGCTATGCTTCGCAAGTGCAGGCTATCAAATTCAAAATACTATTGCATATATTTAGCGAAATGACGATGCTGGTACAAGTTGCAAGAAATGAATAACCTAATAGGAGCAATATTTGTGACTACGAATATAGAAATCTTACTACCTTCTTGGAGCTTTTTCAGAAGGAAATAATTCAGCTATTATCAATTATAAGCGACAAAAAGGAAGCTAACTTGTGTCAATTTTAAATGCCACATGCATGTCTGATGTCAGAACCAAAATCTATCGATGGTAAACGAGAATAACTAAATCTAAATGTAAACATTATCTTGATAGGTCTTCAAAATTTATCAAAGATCTGAATTCTTATACACCTACCCATCAGCTACGTAAAAGACACCGGAAGACTCAACAGCAACATCAGCTGGTTTACAAAAATGATCATCATCATCTCCAGGTGTGAGTGCGATTCCAAGCGTTAAAGCAGGTCTTTCCTTGTGTTTTGGTGAAAATTTCATTACCTGGGAGAAATTATAAAGCCATACATTATATATAACAAGTGTTTCGAGGAAGGATCACTGTATTAAGAAATGGATATCCCTAAAAATATAGCTGAAAATATAATTAAAGGTAACAAATAACCAATCGGATAAAATTATAAGAAATGTGGGTGCTCGACATTGGATTAACCTCCCAGAATCATTTAAACAAGTATCTAATTATAAGGCTTTTAGCAAGAAATTTAAGAACCTAACAAGCGAAAGCTACTAATATCCCGGAAAAAATGACCAGCGAACATAGATAAAAATTATTTCCTTTTTCAAAATGTCATGTTATAACCTTATAATTATAAATTATCCCTTATTGATTTTGATCTTGACGTTAAATGTTAGTTTAGATTATTTTCAACCCATGTTTTTACGATTATAATCAATATATCTAAAATTTAATATTTTGTTAGTTTGTTAGTTTTTTGTAGCGGCCCAAGCTAGATAAGCTCAGCTTTTCTTGGGCCGTGTAGAATACTCTTTATCATTGCAAATTGTATTTCTACGAATAAAAATGAATTGAATGAATTGAATGAATTGAATTGAATCGGAAGATAAAAGATGAAAATTTAAGATAAACTTACCTGGTGAGCACCAACATCAGTTATCCATATGTTATCTTTAGAATCAATTGTTAGACCATGTGGAAGATAGAATCTGTCATGTAAAGAAACAGAATTTGAACGCATTAATTTTCATTACCATTAGCTGGATGCATAGGTTAAATACAGAAAGGTGGCTAACAGAAACTGCAAGAGGAGTCCATTTGAGAGAATTACTACGCTTCGTTCTGTCTACACAGAATCGGCTAACTGTTTCTAATATGACAAACTCCAAAACCCTACATGAAAAGATGATCTTGTTCTGTCTCTAACTATTTGGAATCAATCCTTACTGTAGCTTTTTCCGAAGTCTGGTTAAAACACAATGTCAATTCAGTTTAAACTTTTTGATTGATGAATTTCGATCCGCATCTGGGTATGAATTCACCCTTAGCCTTTTCGATTGTTTCGGCCTGATTCTGACGTTTATACTCCGAGTATCGTCAAACGAAAATAAGTTTTAACTTTTCCTCGCCATTTTAGGGTTCGATTTATCAAGCAAATGCTATCATCTACAAATACATCAAGTTACTTCATGAACAAGCTGGTTTTTGCGACTTTCATTGATAATCGTCAGGCAGTCATTTAAAATAAAAAACAGCAATGAACAAACCTGTTTTCTCCCCATTTTTTAACAACAGCTCCAGTGACTGGATCCAGATGCAAAACAGTTGGTTGAGAAATCTTCACTCTGAATTTTCGCGTTAGTTGTTCATTATCATCAAAAGTGCTGCGAATAACGTACAACTCTTAGAACCAAAAAACATACGAAAGAGATTCAAAGAATACGATTGAGGACACAGTGAGTCATCAAACTATTTGTCTCTACGACATCCTTTAGGCCCTGACCGAACGATCTAACATTTTTTGTTCAACGTCTGAAATTTGCTTGTTAAACAAAATGTTTCTACGTTGGCCATATCGCAAACATTGCTCCTAATACATTGTTTATTTTGATTTAAGTAGAAAATGTTTTTTAGTTAAGCAGTTCTGCTTGTCAAGCAATGTATTTTGACGTGGCAAAACGGTCAAACATTTGCTTCTAAAGCATTTCTCAAATGCTTGACCAACAATGTTTGATCATTTAGCAGTTGTTTTAGCAAGAGTGGTAAATAAAAAGTTGACATTTCAAAAGCATTGTCGACTTACTTCCTGTTCCATACTCTATCTGCTCTATGCAATACAACAAGGTGCTTTTTATCTAATGCCAAACCAGAGGCCTGGCCAACATTTGCAAGGCCTTCTCTTTCGTAAGGCCAGTCACCATCTACTGAAGGACGAGACAAAACCTTTGCTGCTAACTTTTTTGAAACTGAATTCTTTGGCTTTTGATCTTCTAAGCCAGCAAGACTGCTAAGGTCTTCTTCCATGGTATCTTGTGTTTTAGTCTTTTTTGGCCTTTTAGGTTTGCTGTCATGATGTAGCAACTTATCATCGCTTTTTGTTACTGTTTCTCCGTGAGGTTCCTTTTTATTCCCATTTTCGTTGATTTTCGAGACAGTTTTATGTTTCTTCTTATGCAAACTGGCCTGAGAAATTCCACTATCTGCTTCGTTCGAGTCCCCATGACTAAGCATTTTTGATCTCCAGATGTTTTATCCGGGCTATCTGGACTGTCTCCATTATCATCGACACTTGCCGGTAAACCATCAGGATTTTCATCATGATCCGAACCATCCTCGGTATCCAAACCAAATTCGTTGTCAAAAGGATTTTCATCTCCACCAACATCAGGATCCAACTCGCCATCTACGTCTCGCAGACCTTGATTTGTGTCCGACTCATCTCGGCTTTCATCAACCCCGTCATCCTCTTCATCCCTACGACCAGCGTGCATATGCATGTGATTATGTGTATGGTTGGTCTTGAGTCTGTCGGGTAATTTATCAGAGTCAGGTGGAAACTTGAGTGATTTCTTCAATCGCTGATCTTGAATGTCCACACATTCATTGTAAAATTCAGAAGATTCAGATTCTATTTCATGATGAAAAGGTCTTTTTCCATATATCTTATAATACATCAGATAAAAATTGCACATTTCATCTTTTGATGTTGCCCTACAAAGAGAACGGAGCTAGCTATTTACATTCTATTAAGCCAGGAACATGTCGACATTGTCAAAGTCTAGTTGCCGACTGCTTATTGGCGATTTCTTGGAACTAATTTAGCAGACGCACGCGCTCTGGCAACAAGTTAGCGACTAGTTCCTTTTTGACGGCAACTAGTCGGCGCACATTTCCAGAAAGTTGGGCATGTTCTACTTCTGCGATTAGTTGACAATTGATTTCCGTCAGTCGCAGTCGACCTGAGCGCTCTTGCAACTGCAATCAACAGTATAATCCTATAAGTTGTGACTAGCAACTCTGTCGAATAAGTTCTGACCAGTTGTTGACATGTGGAAAAAAGTAAGCAGTTACAACTGGTGTGCGTTAGTTTTATCGTATCTGTTGGTGTTAGCCCTATCATATTAGCCTGCGTGCAAACTTCACAAAGAGGGAATTGTAAAGTCTGCGAATTAGCGTCCGTTTTCGAGTTCTGTGATCTTGCGCAATAAATCTGCTCTTTGTCTGGGCATTGTTTCTCATCCAATCAGTGAGTGGTTTCAGATTTTAGTGACCCAATCAAAACAAGAACATCAACACAATTTTGCAAATATATTTCAAAAATGGAAGCAAATAAATAAAATCGAGACTAATCTGCTTTCGGATTAAAAATGCCAGATCCCTCCACAATATTTCGATCGTGCTTCAAAACAGTCTCTTCGAAAGCAGACAGCATATTCCATCATCCAACATTTTCAATTTGATCAGTACGTGTCTGCTCTGCGGGACGTTCGGACGAGTAAAGCGGAGGCAATTTCTTGCGCAAGATCGACCTCCTCTGTGAAGGAGGAGATCGAGGTCACAGAACTCGAAAACGGACGCTAATTCGCAGACTTTACAATTCCCGCTTTGTGAAGTTTGCACGCAGGCTATATCATATCTTTGCTCTGGCTTTATAATACCAAGATAACTAACAGAAAATTTGGATATCAATTGATACGAGCTCCAATCAGGTTAATTAGAAAAAAATTAATAGCACTTACCCCATCTTTGTCCAACGATTTCGGTGTGGTGTATCATATGTGCATCTAGCAGCCTGAAATGAAGAATTAAATCATTTTGAATGTATTCTAAAAGACTCAATTCAAGACCTAGTGCAAAAAACAACAAGCTAAAATTCACAAGCAACTTATGCAACTGAGAAATTTTCGAAATTAGCAAAAACTTGACGCCAATCGATTTCAAGATACATTTTAATCTTTTGCAAACCTCTTCAAAACGCCCGGAAGTTATATTGGCCTTAATCAATGAGTACACTGTCCATGGAATTATTTTGTACACTCTTGATGCAAACTAAGTGACACTGACTGACACAAAGGTTGTTGCTGCTGTTTGCGCAGAATGAGACTTGTGTAATGAGTCTACCAAAACATTGGCCAGCCTCGTCTCCAGGCCCAAAGGCGTATACCCTTATCCCAACTTAGACTTATTACATTAAAAATAAATTTCAGTACAAGGACTGCGACGAATAACATGATTGATTAAAAAATTTATTATTAAACTAAGATTTCCTGCCAATATTCCAATTTCTACTTATCACATTGTTCGTAGTCTACGCTCCTCCACACTCCACCGTCCCACTCAAACAACACTCTGAGGAAACATCAATTATGTTGTTGTAGTTGACAGTAGCTGTTTCCGAAAGAGCGGAAGGAACGAAAAAAGTCTAATTTCAACAGACAAACCGATTCACAATTTACTACTTAGAAGTCCGTTAACTAAGGTTGAAAAGGAAGCTGGAACAAGTTGAAATATAATATTAGCGTTACCAGAATGTCCCCATAGTGAATCCGTGTACGATTGGCAGCTGGAATTGGATAGAAAACCTAAAAAAACATCAAATATGTAACTAAGAGAAATTATGAAAAGTCTTTAGATTATGTACATTAGAAAGTTATTGAAAATAAGATAATTATAAGCAGACTTGGGAAGCTCAATAGGAAGCTAAAATCTCAAGTCCCGGTTATACGGGAAAAACATCCCTTGAAGGAACTGAGTAAATTTTGGGTATTGCGGACGTGCTGCTCAGAAGGTTATGTATTTTCACAATTTTGGTATAAGGAGATAGATCAGCCCTGCTTCTCTTGGGTCACGTAGAATTCAAGTATTTCTGTGAAGTGAATTGAAGTGAATTTGAACGCCATCAACTTTCATTATTCTAGGATAAGGAACGGTGTCTGCATTTAGGTGCAGGAAATGTTGCTTTGATTTACTTTACTATAATAATTGGTAACTTCTGCAGTCTTGGTATAAGGGCGGTACCGATTTCAAACTAAATAGATTTTCAAATATTTTGGTATATTTGGGTATACTATTTTACAAAATTGGTATAGATTCGGGCATACTTTTTCGCAAAATTTGTACAAAGTCGGATATATACTTTTCAGACAGTTTTCACCGATTTTTCACGGTCAAATCCTTCATAGAATTTCAAACTTTTAACACCTATAGAATCAATATCTTAAGGACTAGAAGCATAAAACTTTTCCTTAACACTTAAATGAAGGCGCTGAATTCGAATCTGAAGTCGAAATTTCTCTACGACCCAATTTTAATTTTTTTTTTGAAAACGAGGCCCTTATAGTTGAAATGATCTATTAGTTTAAAAAATGTCTTTGAAGCTCAGGCAGCACGTCACGTCTCTTACCAAAACCTGGTCAAATATCCCCCCAGGCAAAACATCCCATATTAAGTTCATGGATGAGATTTTAAATGAAATCATTGTTATACTACTGGAAATATCTAAAAACTGAAGTTTTACTTGTGGTAGTTGAGGGTTGCCGATTCCAATAAGCTGCCAGTGGTTGTCACGTACTCTGTATCCTGATATAACTCTTGCTGTTGAAAAAGAAATCATTTTATAATTAGAATTAGAATTTAAAGCTTACAAAATGGTTATAATTTGGAAAACATGAAAAATTAGAATGATTGACAAACCTGTGCTGTGGGCATGCGTACGAAAGGCGAATGGTATCATGTCGTAGTTTCTTTTGTAACGACAGGCAATATCTGCATGAAAACCTGAATAATAAGGAGTTAAAATTTAGATTAAGGTTTCATAGCTAATAGTGAAAATTCTCCAATTTACTGAAACTATTCCAGGACAGCCTAATGTATCCTTTGGAGCAAGAAGAGTTAAACGGAGTTGACAAAATAAACGAGTTTATCACAAGAAGAGTCCATTGTTAATAAGCATTTGACAAACACATAAAAAGATACTATAATTATGAAGTTGCAAAATGAATAAAGTTTCCTAGGGGTAACAGGGTTAGTTGAACCTTCTGGTCTATTCAAGAAGAATCTCCTATTTTCACAAAAACGGCTTGTGGAGTTTATATTCTTCGAGTTCTATAATCTACAAAATTTAAAAATTGCTAGAAATAACCGAAAAATCTTTGGACATACTTAAAGAGGCCCAAAAGCGGTTCTGCGTGATGCGTCATTGGACCATTTTTCATGCGTGATTTCGTGAAACGATAATTTTTTGCTCGTGAATACGTGAATCTAAAATCCTGCGTGTCGCGTGAAATGCTTTTGCACGGCTCATCATTTCGTGATTTACAGTTTTGGCTACATAAATGAGAGATTGCTTGAATGCAGGAATGCCGTTTTATCCATCAAGTATTGTCAGCTAACTATATTTCTGTCTATTTTCATATGATGAATTAGTTGAGTCCCCTAAAATCTTAATTTTGTGTTTTCCTTGTTATAAACTCGTCATGGAAAAAACTTTTCAAAGCCAATGCTTAAGATATATGAAGTTAAACACCCTGAATATTGATCCTGCTCAAAATTCCGGGAGCAACGCCTGAAGTTGCATGCACGTCAAAATGAAGTTTTATCGTGCGTGATTGCGTGAATCGTCGACAAATCGCGCGTGATCGCGTGATTTTGCATCCCCCTTGGGGGACCTCCTTAAAAGCTTTTTTCGTCTGACACTCATCAGTCAGTCAATCCGCCTTAGTCAATTGTTTTGGTCTGTTTCTGACGTTGTTACGTCCGCAGATGTTTCCGCTGTTGTTCGCAATTTTATAAAAGGTTTCTTATGAAAAAAATACGAGTGTAACCTAACAAAATATCGTACTTTCCGTCCCTTACCTATTGACTTTGGAGGGATTTTGATATTTTCACTTGCAAAGCTGTAGATTTCCGCCAGATGCTTCGTTCTAAAAAGAAAAGTGACAAAAGATACTCCCAACTGACTTTCAGAAATCTGAAAATTAGCAATCTGTCAGTTTATAGGGGGGCGTCAATTAGTTTCTTAAAAGATACGTTATTATTTTTCAGTGGTTATTTGAACCCAATTATTTCATATTTGGGGAACTCGCTGGTAAAAGTCAAAACTTATAAAACTATGATAATAATTACAAAGTCCGGCCATACGATGCAGCATCGTGCTGCGTAACGCATGAATTCTGACCGTCTTAATGCATGAATTCTGACCGTCTTCTAATTGTAACACCACGTAACAAATGTTGCATCGTTATGTTGGATCTTAATACAAGCAATAATAATAATTCTTTAACGCTGACAGTAGTATTAAAGAATAAGTACTTACATAGATAACGTGTTGTGGTTTAACGATACAAGAAAGTAACTTGTTGATACCTTTTTGTCGTTAGATGAAGCTTGATGCCAGAATAGTCTTTTGCATTCGCTATAATACGAAAAAATTGACATTAAAAGTTTCTAAAATTAATATTCCAAAATATTCAAATGAAGTCTTTACACTTTACAAGTTTCTGAATAGTTCAAGGCTCCAGACTGTGCTTAAGTTGCAAGGAACAAAGAAGATGTGAATGCATGCGTAAATACGTTAATGTACTGAAAGCATGGCATGTACGTAAGACATCAGGAATACACCAAAAGTTTCGCCATCCTGCCTTGTATTGTATTATTGATTTTATGAACGTTCAAAGTGACTTGACCGTTCTTTGACTATGAAAAGTTACATTGGGTGAAACTTTGAAGCCCTGTTATCTGTGCACAATCCTTCCAATGAATTGTTCGAACGGACATCATAGGCACAAAATTACATTTAACCGCTAGTATTGTCAGCAATAATACAGAATATGTACAGAATATTAGATCAAAGTATCAAGTGTTAACCTTTCATTGCCTTTGCGTAATGAATCTGCATGACAATGTAATCTATTCCTGAATTTCCACCAATTGCAAATCCAACATCTGAAAGATCAAATAAAGTTGTGATATTAAGAGACAAGTAACTAATGGCCCGTTCCTTTTTCCTAGCTTAAGGGCCTGTTTATACGAGGCGAGGTATCCCGCTTAGCCGGGATAGCATTACTAAGCAAGATCACAGCTTCTATTCGAAAATCTTTATCTTTCGCTTTTGTGTTCATGTGGCAAACGGGATATCCTGGCCAGCCGAGATCTCGCTTGAAACAACCAGGATCTCGTTTGGCCAGGATGAAAATTTTCATATGTACTCATCATCCCAGCAAGACGGGATTAAATGGTTCTTACTGCGCATGCTTTTGTCCTTTTCTCAATAAGACTAAACGTGGCGCCGAACTTATCCCGCATTTCGTCTCTCGTTATCCCATCTTATATGAATAGAACCAAAACGCCTCGGCAGTGAGAAGGACCCCGGTGAGCCGGGACATCTCGCCTCGTGTAAACAGGCCCTTAGAAGATTTTGAAATCTCATTAGAATGCATTCTTTTGTTATTCTTACCTTTTGGCATTTTAACTGCCTTGGCATTCTTCGCCCATGCATAAATAATTTTCTGTGTTCCAATACACTCGCCTTCATCACATTTCCTGAATGAAAGAAGAATCGCACATCAGATTCGCTGATTGATTGAAGGGCAGCTGCGATATTCATTTAGAAAAAGTAGCGAGAGGTAGAGCGGGCCCCGGGGTGATTTAATCGTACCGGGCCTTAAGGAGGCTGAAACAGGAAGCATTAGGGAATTTAAATTTTTGCGGGCCCCCTCCACAGCCCGGGCCCCGGACCTCTGACCCCGCCAGACCCCTTCCTGACGGTACTGACAGTATGCAACTTTAAGCCCCGGCCAAACGACTCGATTTTTCATTCGACTTATCCGACTTGAGTTGCGTCGAGTGACATTGAATGAAGTCGAGCGTCGAGTGGCGAGATCTCGATCAAAATTTCGAGTGGAAAGGTGTTATAGATCGAAAATCGAATCGTTTGGCCACCTTGTCGAGTGAGTCGAATGTCTTTTCACGGGAAGTTGCAGAGAGAAGCCAACGTGGAGTAAAAGATCGAGTGAAAAATCGAGCAAAATATCGAATCGTTTTGCCATCCATTGATTTTGAAATCAAATTTCGAGAGAAATATCGAGTGAAAAATTGAGTCGTTTGGCTAAGGCTTTAGCTTTTGCATGTGGTTCATATTCAACTAAATATGATAAAGAAAATCAAAGAAAGGTTATGGGTTTGGTGTATAAAGCATAACAGTTTCAAATAACATAGTATACAGTGCTTCAAAACCATTTCTATGTTCAAAACTAACAAACACTTCAGAAAGACTTTACAATATTTCCTGAATTAAGTGCCCAAGGCGCTTATTCAAAATCTTAAAGAGGAGCAATTATTAGAAAATTTATGAATAAACTAACATTCTAACCAAATAAAAGTTTGGTAATTGAAAAAGGCATTTCTTGATCCCTCCCATCAAGAACTTGTACATAAACTATCAAAGGAATGTCTGGGGTCAGTCTGATAGGTATCTCAATCCAAAGGAGACCTTATTTGTGGGAAGGTGCTTATTCAAAGAAATATTTTATTTGTTATTTTTCCATTTTGAAGTAAACACCAGGGAAGGGAGTGATGGAACAATGAATCCACTGATGATGAACAATTTTAGGTTTTTGACAATAGTAAATCTTCTATTGAAGTTCATGATCTACATGGCTAGCAGGTACTGCACTTAGCCATAGTGTTAAATCAAGCCAAAATGAACAAAACTTGTAAATATTTATTGTTATCTTGTTGTTATCCATATTAACACACAGCTTAACTAGAATTCTTGATTCAACAAAATTCATTGCAGTCACATAAGGGCTTAATCCGTGACTTAAAATTTTAATTTATTTCTCTTGCTTTATTTGTGAACTTAATCTTCTTGTATTGTTATCTAAATAATAAATTAAATAACATGCATGCAATATTATTAAGACAGCAACTAATTTTTCTTTTTAATACTATTTTTTCATTTCATATCATGTATTTTCATATTTTATCCTTCAGGAATTTAAGACCATTACTACCAGTATTTTATTACAAATTACCAATCTTTAAGGAAATAAAGCATTCCAGTAATTGCCATGTGGCCCTCCCAAATGATCTTAATTGGTTGTTTGATTAGCTACTCAACTGTGATTATACCACCACTGTAAAGGAAACCATATTTGTGGACAGGAACAATGCCTTGTAATAGCAGCAATACCACAGAAGGTATTGCATTATGGGGACAAATCTTATCCTTCCTTTTTGAGTAAACTATGGAATGCTATGGCTGAGGTGATGGGCATTTTGCTGCCTGAAAAAGCGTATGAGATTCCTATAAAAACAATAGTGATTCCAGGTTAGGGTGTACAAGATTCCAAGGAGCGGATTTCCACTCAAGCTGAGGGGTGAATCACTTCATCAATCTCATACCCTGGAGTACCAAATAACCAATAGGTTTCTTAAAGAATCTCATGTTTTATAAGCTATCTCAATAAAGTTCAGGCCATGAGGTCAAAACTCCTTCACTTCAAATTTTAAAAAAATGGTTAGCGTTCCTTCATGAAAACGTTTTTCAGTGATTTGTTTGCCAGCATTGGGGGTGCTGCCCCAAACCCCCACTCATCAAGCTGAAAGGGTCCAAGGCAGGTTGACCAGATGTGTGGTGACTTGACTGTGGCAAGTTGGCAGTGTGGCAAGTTGAGCTCTTACGAATACACTCACCTATGTATGATGTTCTTCTTGGTAACCTCCTTGAGGATGTGCAAAGATATTCTTCTTTCTAAAAAATTAATGTAAAAATTAATTCAATAGACAAGTCTGATTGAAATGTAGAGTAGATTAAGTAAATAGAAACGAATCTCAGCAAATTTCAGTGAATGAGATCAAAAGATCATTTACCTTTCTTGGGTGTGCACCAGGCATTTTTACATCCAGAATATATTTAGTAGAAATTCCTTTACTTTTACCATTATTGTTATGATGTCTATTGAAATGTCTTCTCCGTCGTGAGTGACTCGAATAGGTTCGAAGAAATTGAACTGTGCATAATAACACAGCAACAAATAGAATCTTTTTCAACGTGAATTTTAATTCCATTTTATTGTAAAGCATATACAACGTGTATTGTATTTGCTTTCAGGACGAAAGTCGGCCTAGCATTCCTATGCACTTGAAGTGTTTAGCTTCCTCATCAACGATCAAAGATTAAGTTCAACCTCTTTCTGTTTCTTGACAACCAATTTGCTGTTGGGCCTAAATCTTTTTTTCTTCCTCTCAGCTCAGCTTCGGGACGTTATAAAACTTTTACAATAAATCTTCACAACACAAGACCAAAATAATCAGCCAGCTGTATACTTCTCTTCTTTAAATCATGAATTATTCCCGACAAGCTTGAAATAAAGTTCTCGGCCTTTCCACACAACGTCAGTCACTTTTAATTCTTCACTTTTGTTCCGCTTGGCCAGCTGCCTGCGATAAATTAGGAAACGCCTTTGTTTTAGAAGAGGAACACTTGCTGTGTTGCTGTTGCGCACTTGCGGTTTGAAGTGGAGCGAAACCAGGACGTGGGACCCCTAAGTGGGACCCAGGGAACGGGGACCCATTAGATGAGACCCCGGAACGGGGGACCCCTATTGTGGGACCCCTCAATCGATAACTTGCACCTCCATGCATTAAGCATTTTTTTTGTAAGAGAATGTCAACTGGCAATGACGTTGTTGTCTTATTGTAACAAAGTCTCGAAATTTTTACCTGTTATGTACCCAATTAGGTTATGTCTCAACAGATATTAACAAGAAAGACAAAAATCGAGTAAAAAAGTTCAATAGTACCAAAACATATCTATTACAAGTGATATACTAGTCTTCAATTTGCCTTAAATCATTTACCTGTTAACACACTCAATTAGGTTATGTCTCAACAGATATTAACAAGAAAGACAAAAATCGACTAAAAAAGTTCAATAGTACCAAAACATATCTATTACAAGTAATATACTAGTCTTCAATTTGCCTTAAATCATTTACCTGTTAACACACTCAATTAGGTTATGTCTCAACAGATATTAACAAGAAAGACAAAAATCGACTAAAAAAGTTCAATAGTACCAAAACATATCTATTACAAGTGATATACTAGTCTTCAATTTGCCTTAAATCATTTACCTGTTAACACACTCAATTAGGTTATGTCTCAACAGATATTAACAAGAAAGACAAAATCGACTAAAAAGTTCAATAGTACCAAAACATATCTATTACAAGTGATATACTAGTCTTCAATTTGCCTTAAATCATTTACCTGTTAACACACTCAATTAGGTTATGTCTCAACAGATATTAACAAGAAAGACAAAAATCGACTAAAAAAGTTCAATAGTACCAAAACATATCTATTACAAGTGATATACTAGTCTTCAATTTGCCTTAAATCATTTACCTGTTAACACACTCAATTAGGTTATGTCTCAACAGATATTAACACTAGAAATACAAAAAACGACTTAACAAGCTCAATAGTACCAAAACTTATGTATAACTAAAATATTGGACAAAACGGAACAGTCTGAATAGTTCTGCTATTATCTATGAATTCCCCCTTCTCCCCCGTTACTATGTTGTTCGGAATAAAAGTTGTCTTGTTCTACTACCAACATTGTTTTGGGGGTAAAAGGGGGGAAGAAAAAGAGTTATGGAAGTAGAAAATCAATGGAATTGGCCGTATTTCTTGGAAAATGGCTTTGTTCCAAATATTTTGTCTAAGATTGTAGTACCAAAACATGTGTATAACAAGTGAGAGTCGTCACTGTTATCTTGTTGCAAAGCAGGCGTTAGGTAACTAATTTTGTAGATAGTTGACGCACATTGACTATCCAAATGACAAAATAAGACCAGAAAGACCATTATAAGTCTTCTTCAAGTGGGATATCATTCTCTTATTCGATTCTAAAATCTTATCCGTTAGCAGAGGCGGGTTGGCAGCGAATCTAAAGGGTTTCTATTTCCAGTAAAAGGGGCCTTGCTATGTTTTGCATGTTCTGCCATAAGGGGTCATAAGCTATGTGATTTGTAGATCTGCACTATTCCTCATTTGGTGGTTTGAAATAGCAGATCTTTGTCTAAATTTATCCCAAAGATTTTGAGGGCTTAGTTTGTTAACGATTTTGTATGCAATTATAGAGCGATGAAATTTTATTAGGTCTTCAATGCTTAATCAGCTGTTTAACCAGTCATCTTTCAGTCGGGCATTTTCTATTATTGTATGTGCCGTGTTATACAAACGTTGTAGGGTCTCTATTTTGGTATTTGATAGACTTCTCCAAATAACATTTGCATATCGAAGGTGACTCCCCATCGCTTGACAAACTTCACAAGATGAGAAAATATATAAAATATTCACTTGTTGGCAAAAGTACTTTTATTTTTAGCATATTTGTCATGAATGGCGAACACAAGAATGGATTTTTCCACAAGTGGCATACCACAGTCAATAAGTTGGATTCGAACGTCGTTGGCTCTCTGGTCATGCAGCCCAGGTTCGAATCCAAAATTATTGTGGTATGCCAATTGTGGAAAAATCTATTCTTGTGTTCGCGATTCTTGACAAATGTATATAAATAGTTATGGTGCCGGTGCCGAAAAAGGCTCAACATAGCCGAAACACGAAAAAGTCAATTTGGAAGGAAAGCTTTGGGCTGTATGACTTGGGGAGTTACTCGGCGATTTCATTAAGCTCTATAGCGCAGTGGAAACGTCGTTGGCTCTCTGGTCATGCAGCCCAGACCCCAGGATCCATCTTGTTGTGGCATGCAACTTGTGGAAGTCTTTATTTTTAGCATGAACGAAAGATGACAAGAATAGATTTTACGTCATATCGCAATTTCAGACACGTCATTTTTCTAAGTTTTGATTGGTTTTGATCTAGTCACGTGCTTAAAAATCCAGGGATGATGAGAAAAGTTCCGTGTTTGTTCATCTTGTGTTGGTTCAGTTGCCATAGTCGATCATCGAAGAGGAGAGGGACGTGCAAAGCGAAATGGCGAAGCCTATAGAGCACAGTGATATGCAGGGTATGACTGATTGCATTCTGCTATATGTTATTAACCATATGATAGAACACTAGTCGCTAAGGAACGCTTTCCCAGTAAGCTAGGATTGTAAATGTTGTCTAGATAGAAGCCTGCAACTGCATGCATTCCTCGTCCTTAGGCCGAAGACCATTTTGATCTTGTTGGCGTGCGACAAGGATTTTCTTGGAATAATTGATTGTCGTGATAATCTTCTAATAACAATAGATGGTTGGCGTAAAATGACCAAAAGTAACAATTGTTTTCTGGCGTAGATGTAAAGAAAGTTGGCATCAGAGCTCGAACAATTGGTTGGTGGGGAAAAGAAGAGGGGGTGTGCTCAAAGAAAATTAGGGCGTGGTTATAAGTCAATATGAGCAAATCATATCTTACCAAACCTAAAGCCCAAAAATAAAAACAAATCAATCCCATCGATTACTGAATGGTAAAACCAGGGGAGGGGGCACTTGACTTTCTAATATGTATACGGGGACAGAAAATTGGTTAAGCCCCCCTGTCCTGGAGTTAAGTTTTAGAAAAGGTCCCAAATAAGGTACCCTGTCCGGAGTCATTTTCTAAAAATGATATTCTGAAATGGAGATTTCTTTTAAAGAATTGCTTGGAAAACAAGTGGAAACGATTTTTGATCATGCTATAGAATAAACCGTGTATTGTTTTGAAAGGGATTTTTAGTGTTAATAGCAATTGTTATTCTATTTACAGAAGGGCAAGCAACAGAAATAACATTAAGTTGTCAAGCTGAGTTCCAGAAGTATGTCTACAACAAAGCTGAAGATATCTGGGCTCTTGTTACTCTAAAAGCACCTTGCCATGAAGATGAAAACAAACGTGCTCCAATCGACGTTGTTGCTGTCATTGACAAATCAGGATCAATGTCAGGTGCAAAACTGAATCTTGTCAAGAAAACATTGGAGTTTTTCATCACCCAGTGTAAGTTTGGCATAAAAAATCTTTGATAGTTTGGCCACAATAATCCCAAATAGGCTCTAGTTTAATGCCTATGAAAGGGCCTTGTAGACAACCTTGTCACAAAGTCACAAAAAACAACAATGCCTTTTTACATGCATTTATGTTACAGAGCACATGGAGGCTGGGCTAAGTTTTCGAGTCAGGGTAGGGTTTTGAGAGTTCTACTACACTTGCTCGCTCCAGTCTATTGACCCAAAACAACCAGAACTGTACCCAAAAATCGTACTTGTATCACTCAAAGCAACCCAAAATCATCCATAAATCTTACACTTGATTGATTTTGGGGTCATAAAATCCCCCCAAAAGCTCAAATTCCACAATCCTAGTTCTGCCACTTAGTTCCCTCATATGTATGACTTATTAGACAATGCAGGTATGTCAATACTTGTGTCTTGCAGCTTTTACTTGCATTTGGGGTGGGTATAAGGAGTTATCACCAGAAGATAACATCACTCATTGGTTAACATACCTATCATTTTTGCAAGTGCTGTTGTGCAAGAAATTTCACCCATTTTACTTTCGCAAATGCAAGATCATAGATTAGTTATTAATGTTCTGATTTTGCTTTTTCTTTAGTAAAGGAGAGTGACAGACTCTCAGTGATTACCTATGATACACATGTGTATGTTGATTTTGGATTGATTACAATGAACAAAGAAAACAAAGCCAAATGCTCACAGAAAGTGCAGAGCATCAGAGATGGATCCAGCACAAACCTAAGTGGTGGGCTTCTGAAAGGTCTTTGTCAAATCATTGACAGGGATGCAAACAAGAATGAGGTTGCATCTGTTCTTCTCTTCACGGATGGACTGGCAAATGCAGGTAAAACACATTCATTTTAAATACCACATGCATCCAGACTTGATAACTACCTCAGAATGTCACTATGATAACTTACTTTTCTACCCTTTCTATTATTGCATTAACATTTTTAGGCATTACCAGCTCTGCAGGAATAGTTGCTGCAATGAATGACCCAAAGAGATTTGATGGGGCTGCATCCAGATCTCCACAACATCGAGCTCCCCAACCAAAGCATCAGTCATGGCTTCAGAAATTGACAGGCAGAAATCCAATAGAGGTATCAGTTGTATTGATTATTTAATGGTTCATTAAGTGTATGTTTACTTGATACTGGCACAATTGAAACTGTAAAAAGTTTGATGGTGTAATAATTATGCTCGTGTTCACACAGTGTATGCTTGCACAATTTGAAAACTACAGAAAATTGTTTGGTACTGTCGGTTCTAGGGCTACTTACATAATTGGCTTTTCTTTTCTCCTGAATTTGGGGCAAAGTTTGGCTGGGATAAGTTCATTTCTAAAATGTCTAGTTCCTGTATGCTGACATTAATTTTTTAAAGAACAAATCACTGAAAACCTTAAGAATGTTCATTAAGAGCTCTCAACCAACGAGGTGCGAAGCCCAGAATATGAATGACCAACAAGTACCTTAACTCAGTAGCACAGCTACGAACTTTCAGTGGAGTGGCTAACCAAAGCCCAAAGTTCTCGGTCAAGGGAAGGGGGTGTATCTATTCAGCGTGCGTGTCCTGGAACGAGATTTAGGGTACGTTGTCTGTAAGAAATGTTCATCTAGTTTGCAGAACGGAGTTATTGAACACCTCACAACAAAGATTCGCAGATACATTCTATATGTTTCTAGCCCAACTGTAAAGTTGTGGCTAAGACATGTCACGCGTGACATTGTATTCGGCGTGTCTGAAACGGCAGGTTAACTTGCGAGTGATTAGCGAGCAACATGTCACCTGAGGTCCGAAGATAACAAATGTTTCTGTCGTCTCCCAGAGACATTTCCGTGTCTTTCGCTACAAATTTTGTTGTGCACTGCAAAGGTTTCGAGCTGGCGAAACTAGGAGACATGACGCGCGCGAAATCGTCGTGCGTGAAATGTCCGCTCGATGTCTCCTAGTTTAGCCACCTTGTAAGTAGAAATAAGATCATCTTTTGAATTGATTTTTTTTTCGGGATAAAGACTTCCTTTTTGCTTTATTTTTGAAGCATTCAGATGCATCAGCGGATAAAGAAACAAAAGGAGGACCTGCAGCAGCTTCTGTTTACACATTTGGCTTTGGTGCTGATCATGATCCTGATATGCTGAAAGCAATTAGCGATGCTGGCAATGGAATGTATTATTACATTGAAAATGAAGACCGGGTAGGCATTATTATAGTTCTGAAGCTGCAGGCCCGCACTGTCGATATATTACTCGACGGCGCTAAGCAGGAAGTGATCGATGTTGAGCAATGTCAGTGGTAGTAGTATCAGTGATGGCCTCAACTTTTTATACTTTTCGGTCCATATTTAGTGCCATTTACTTCTATGATATTAGACTTGCATTCATGCAATGCCGGCAAATTTGAGAACATTTTACCTGCATAACCGTTTTCAAATTGGTGCCGGCATATGGATGGAACAGGCTTCCTTAGTATCCTGGCGGTAAATGCATGACACTTCCATTTTAGGGGTATTTTTAATAGCAACTGCAGAATTATAGGTTCATTTTCAGATATAGATATCGCGGAATCAAAAAGGGGTGTTTCATCAAATTTACCAAACTATGGCCCTAAGGGTCAGAATGATTTTGCCAATTTCAAGAAATTCAGTCGTTAATTTACCAGATATTTAAAAAAAAGGTAAACCTTTTTTTGTTGTTGTAGATCGCGGAGTCTTTCGGACATTGTCTGGGTGGACTGCTTAGCACTGTCGGACAGGGTATTACTATGGATATTACAATGCAAGATGGTGTCCGAGTCAAAGAAGTCCATGTTAACCGTCCTTATGAAACTGCTTCTGACAACAAAAGGTATCCTTGTGATTTATTGAGATTTTTAGAGATTTCGAAAGGGATTTCTTTAATTTTTCTGGATATTTCGAAACTCGCATGTGCACAAATGTGTGTCGAATAAATCTAAGAATGACTGGATTTCAACAGACATTAAATGAAATATGGCCGGATGCATTGAAACCATGCAGCCATTTTTGAATTCCTACATGTTAGCTATTCATTTCTTATTAAATTTTGATCGATGGATGGCTTAAGCCACTTTTATACAACTGGATTCCCTTTAAGTTTAAATTACGATTACGCCTTGAATAAAATGCACACTTTTCTTTTAATATTTCTCAAGCATAGTCCTGCAGACTTGCGCCCATGCACAAACTTTAGCCCATGCTTCAGAACTCGCTGATTTAGGTAACATCTTTTCCCTCTATTTAACGCCCACCTTTAAGCACCAGTTGCGGTACTTGGGATATATCTTAACTTGTTCCAATGAAGAGATTAATAGTGAAGTAACGTTTTAATCAACACAGTGATCTTTTCTTTTCTTAAAAATGTACAAATCATAACAACAGAAGTATACAGTGCACTGTAAACAGAAAGAGAGCTTTTGGCAGTATAACTTGGGGAGTTACTCGGCGATTTCATTTCTATAGTTTAAAATATTTTAGTGATTTATTGGATTTACGAAGATCATCGTCCATGTGAACGAGATTTATGAAGTGATGCATCCCTCGTGTTTGTTGACTCTGTTTATACTTGTTTGTTTTAGCGTGAATGTAAACATGGGTGATCTGCAATCCGAAGAAGAGCGTGATGTTGTCTTGAAACTTTCAATTGAAGCTTTGCCAATACCAAGAGAAGAGACACCACAGCCCTTATTCTCTGCTGTGGCAAATTACTTCAATGTGATAACTTCAAGCTTAGCTACTGCTGTTGGCGATCTTGGTGTCTTGAGGGCCAGTACGTAAATATATTTCACTCAACTTTATTTGAGCCTTGTTTTCATTTAATCGTAGAGGGAGCACGGAGCACGGACCGTCTGCGATTGTCGCCGATCTATTTTTCCTTATTCCATCTTGGTTTTCATTTGAGCGTTTTCATATTTCAGCGAGTGTAATTTTTCAGCGAGTGTCTACCATTCAGCGTACACACTCCAGATCTTCAAACCAGAACTTATAGAAGAATGAGTGCAGTGCACTTGAATAGACCATTAGAATAGATCATTTATTGTTTAAGGGGGCGCAAACCGTGCAGACATTGTTAGCCAAAATGTTGGTACGGTTTGCCATACCATCACAACATCTGAGAAGTCATCTACGAATGATCTTTGCTAACATGGCCGCAAAAGGAAGCAGCTGTTTGTTTATTGCTCGCTCATTTGGCTGACGATGAAGAAGAAAAAACTCGTGTTTCAACTCAAACCGCCAGCTTAAGTCCATTTCTCCTTTCAAGGCCTCCGAAATAATGAATGAAATTGAAAATGTGACACAGCAAATCGTACCAAACAATCAATAATGCTCAAGTCGATGACAGTGTTTGCCAAAATTTTTTAACATGTTTCAAAATGCTGGCCAAATTTTTTCTTCAACAGCATGTTGCGTATTAGGCCAACACCTTAGCAAACCCTGCCGACTTGTTGGCTAATAATTGTTGGCAGCGATGTTGGCCAACATGTTGGCACGGTTTGCGCCCGGC
This sequence comes from Chrysaora quinquecirrha, assembly GCA_014526335.1. Classification (NCBI taxonomy): domain Eukaryota; kingdom Metazoa; phylum Cnidaria; class Scyphozoa; order Semaeostomeae; family Pelagiidae; genus Chrysaora; species Chrysaora quinquecirrha. The sequence goes on along the minus strand of JACTAT010000058.1, from coordinate 1,307,588 downwards.
ATTGCTTGTATCAGTTGAATTGTATATTTATATCTTTGTTTTGCAGCCTCTGCTGAAAACAAGCCTGAAGAAAGTAGTGCTGATGTCAACAAACAAAAATGCAGAATTGAGACATCAGCTGCCATAGCTGCTGCTTCAGAACTCGCTGATTTAGGTAACATTTTTTCCTCTATTTAACGCCCAGCTTTAAGCACCAGTTGCGGTACTTGGGATATATCTTATCTTGCTCCAATGAAGAGATAAATAGTGAAGTAACGTTTGGTCAACACAGTGATATTTTCTTTTCTACAAAATGTACAAATCATAACAACAGAAGTATACAGTGCACTGTAAACAGAAAGAGAGCTTTTGGCAGTATAACTTGGAGAGTTACTCGCTGAATTCATTTCTATAGCCCAGAGAAAGGAAGTTGCCTCTCTGGTCATGCAGTCCATTTTCGAATCCCATCTAATGGGGTATGCCACTTGCGTAAGAATCTATTCTAGTGTTCGCCATTCATGACAAATATAGGGATATGTATGAAGAAGGCTCAACATAGCCGAAACACGAAAAAGCCAAACGGGAGGAGAGATTTGAGGTCTATGACTTGGAGAGTTACTCAGCGATTTCGTTGATCTCCATAGCTCAGGGGAAACGACCAGGTTTGAGTCCCATCTAATGTGGTATGGCACTTGCGGAGAAATCTTAATGTTCACCATTCATGACAAATATAAAGATGTGTGGTGCTGAAGGAGGCTCAACATAGCCGAAATACGAAAAAGTCAGACGGAAGAAGAGGAGAGGCTTTTTGACTTGAAGAGACACTCGGGGATTTCATTGAGCTCTATAGCTAAGAGCAAACGACGTTGGCTCTCAGGTCATATACAATCCAGGTTCAAATCCCATCTATTGTGGTATGTCACTTGTGGAAAAATCTATCCTAGTGTTCACCATTCTTAACAAATACAGTACACTGCAGAATTTCCAAAGACAACAACAGTTACACGTTTTTTTTTATAAGAACACTGAAATTGAAGAAAGCCATGCAATGTTCTTAATTTTTCCGATTTGAAGGCTCAAAATGTTCTTAACATGTTCTTAATTTTCTTGCTTTTTAAAAGCTGTTCTTCTTCAAATTAGTTGGTAATTGCTAAAAAAAGGGACGCGTATGTAAAAATATCACAGATATTCACAATGATTGATAGTTCACCTGTTTTCTAGAGTTGAGAACAGGACAGCGCAAAAAGAAAGTAAATTCTAATTTGTTTCTAGCTTCACAAAGCCTTGTAATGTTCTTAGCATGTTCTTAACTTTTTAGCCTCTGAAGCCTTATGTTCTTATATACTTTGTTCTTATAAAAAAAAACGTGTATTCTTGTGGTACAAGCCAAACGTATTTGACTCTTTCTGTGCTTCAAATAATTCTTTAATCTTTCAGGGCAATATGGAGAAGCAGAATCGCGTTTGAATCTAGCTATGGCAGCAAACAAATCAAATGTATACGCGCAAGATGCATATTTTGATGGTCTTCACAGTGATCTGGCTGCATGTTCAAATGTTGTAAAAGACAGAGAAGTTTGGAGAAAGAAAGGAAAGAAGGTCCATATGAATATGTAAGTTTATTTTAGCTCCATGGTTATTTTGTATGTTTTTTTATTCCAAAGCATTTAATATCTAAAACGAAAGCTTGCCCTTTAAGTAATAGCAAAATTGATAAAATGTTTTGAAATTTCAGCCATCGGTTGGAAAATCAAACCGCGGTTGTTTACGGCAATACTTTTTTGACTGGAAGCTGGCATTTTGGTCTTCAGTGTTAATACCATGAGGGTCATTTATTTCAAGACCCGAGCTAACGAAGTTTTTCGGGCAGCACGTTTTAAATGTAACATTTTTAGTAGCTCCTTCCAGATTCTTTCAAAAGCCTTTTTTAGTTTCAATTGGCAATCGCGAACTTCATGAAAATAGCCATAGGAAATTTACTACTGCAAAATATTCATAAAAAAGCATAAGAGCCAAGTTGGTCAGTTATTTTCTTAATGCAACTTCGCTTTCTTGCCCCAAACAGGTTTCCTCGAATCTCAACAGTCTACCATTTTAGGCATGTTTTCGAGCCACAAAATTTGCCAACTACCATTTTATTACACTCTACCTATTACTTATATTGTTATGTATATGATTATTGTAGGTTACCTATTGTAGGGGCCCAGGTAGTAAGTCCAGGGTAGAATACTGAAGGCGAAGCTTCACGCCATGTCCAATTCACCTCTCCCTGGGGACGACGAGGTTGTAAAATTTATAGACAATCCATATCAGATAATACTCAGTATTTCTCTTTATTTTCGTAGGATGCAGATGCACCAACAGCAGCGAAGCTCTGAACCAGCTTCCTCTGTTTCTGCTCCACGATATAAATCAAAGTCCAAAGAGGCGATGGCTTCGAAATTTAAAGGAGCTATGGAGTAGGAGGAAAAATAAATTGAATCTACCCAAATAATTTTTTCACGTTATGTTGTTCATTAGCATTCACTGACTTGTTTATTAATAGCTTGAGCTAATTAAGAAAACCAAACAATTTGCTTCATATAGAATTTACGCTTTTATTATTGTTTTTATCTGGTACACAGAGGGTGCGTAATAGGAACCTCCATCTGCCATCCCGCTTTTGTTTTCTGGCACATCCGGTGTCCCTTCGTCTTTATTTCGTCAAACCCCGTTCCTATCATCCACTAGCCATACCATATGCCGCATCCCTCACATCAAAATATTCCCACCCCGTCAAACCTATTGTGCACCCTCTACAAGATTATTGAATCTTTTTATATATCATACACTATTTGGGCGTAATATAGTTTTCCACGGCTTTTTTCTCTAATTTTTATTAAATCTATATCTTTTTATTTTATTGTACTTTTGTTGTACGTATAACCTCAAAAACTTTGTCGCAGTTTCGAACCTCTATTGGAATACAAGAACATTTTCGTAATGCATAATAATTAATCATTTACAGTAATTTACTATTATTTGCTATTTATAATAATTTCACAATTTCATTCAGACTTAAATAAGATAACGCAGAAGTATTTAAACCTAGAAAATCACATTAGTCCAGCTTGTTAATACAGTTATTTTCATCTGAAGTGCCTAATAATACTTGCCTACAAACCTTTTCCTGGAGATTTCCGACATTATTCACCCTTGATCATGTGAAAAGCAAAAACATTGCTCAGTGCTGGAGATGAATGCTCCCAACTTGCATCCACAATGCCGAGACAATGTGGCTGAGGCGTCGCATCTTACGGTGGTTCCCGTTACAGGAAGTCGCTATTCTCCCGTGAATCTTCGGCCAGCCTAGGGGGGAGGGACTATCCGGCCCCCAGACTATGTGCTTACGCTTGGATATCCCACCAGCTTCCGACTCACACACTGAATCAATTGTATAAAGAAACCGTTTATACTAACAGAATTTCTGCGAGTAATTCAGGCAGTTGTGGGAAAAGCTTTCTCGCGCATGCGTTACTTTTTTTGACTCTCGGACTTCAATGCTTCTGTTCAAAGGCAAAATTGAAAATTAATACTTACCATGAGAGATACTTATAAGATAACATTGATGAATATCTTAAAATGTTTTATGTGGCATAAACCTCGGTTTGATGCCGAGTTAATACCGCCATGAGGGGCTTGGGTTCGACTTGCATATTGCCTCACAACAGGTTATGTTACCCGGATGTGGGCGTACTTGGTTAGAGACTCGTGTGCGAATTCCTTCGTGAATGATAATCGCACAGTCAGTTCTCGATTGAATTTGAAGTTCTCAATTCACGTTTTAATCGCCCCTCCCTCCCTCCCCTCTCTGCTGTTTCTTCTCTCTGCGCTTACTACTAATTTCTCCTACTACTCCTCTTTTCTCACCGCTTCCTTCCGTGGTGGGACAGGTGCATTGGTCACCGACCGTAACATACATTGTCTTCGTCAGGCAGTTCATGGGCAGCTGAAGCTCCGAGAGCCGGGGTCCAGTGGGCACGTTCCCAGGCGTTGGGGCCGGAAAGGTTTTTTCCCTACTTTCATCACTGACCTGTTGGCTTAACACCTCTTTGGAAGCGTGGTTACAGGGCCTGTAGATAGGTTACCCTAGGGCGTGCTCACAGGTCCTTTGGAGGCTGCTCATTTTGTGGCTGATGCACTAACGCCCAACTTCCTGACAACATAGAGCAGAAATGTTACTTATGCGCGCGCATTTTCCCCTGCACTTGCAAAAACGAAAATTGAGTTGAATTTTCTGCTGTTGAACAAAGGCACATTTCTAGCTGTGGGAATTTTGTTTGTGTGTTTATGTTTCGAATTTTGGTTAATAATCTGTGTTAAATAAAGCTTTGGAAACTCAGACAAGATGAAAATAAAACAATGATATCTTCTGGGGAAATCAGTGATGGTGGATGATTAAATTTTCCAAAGAGATAGATGTTTTATGCACACAACTCTCAACTCTTGGTTTAGGCCACGCCATGATAACTCTCTTTGTGGGGAAAATCAATAAATGCAAGAAATGTTTAAGAACAAGAACAAGAACACTATGAAATGTTTAAAAATGTGAAAAAATGAATTAAGTAAAGAAAGTCAGATAAAAAATTAGTTATTTTAGCTTCATCCAGAGATGACAAGGAAACAAATTCAACAAACTATCTAAATGTTTCAAATTTGAAATTCATTCTCTATTCTAAACAAAAACAGAGATATCTCTAACAACATGCAACATTCAAAATCCTTCTTCAGCATTGCCCTGTCAGCAACTGCCCATCTTATTAGTTGCAGTACACATCTGTTCCACAGAATATATCACAAGACAGGCCAGTTTTGTTCACTACTGTATTATACATCATTTGTTGCTTGAAGTGTGGTTCACAAGTGAGATTCTATAAACAGCTGGAATTTTGGATTATGTTTGAGCCCTCGTTCCCTAAAGGCTTTGTCCTGAACAGCAAAAACTTCAGGACCAAACTTTTGTGAATGATTGAATGAAGATAGCATTTATTTCCCCCATAAAAATTAATTTTTGAACAGCTTTGTACTGACTCTGGAACACTAAACACTTTTCAGAACATTGCATAGGTGATCTGAAAGAAAAAACAGAAACTACAGTGTGTATTTACTCTAGGGTTACAAACACAATAATGGTTTGAAGTGGAAAGTCCCAGTGCCCTTTATATAACATTGAAATGCTATGCTTGCTGTGCTAAAATAATTTTTATCCATATACAGTATATAAAGCAGAACAGTACTTCAAAAATAAAATGGAATGGGCCTAGGCAACATGGCATTAAAAGCTTAAAATTATGAATACGTTTGGCGAAAAATTTCAGTATGTTTGCCAATTTTCCCACGAGTGAGATATAGTGTTTTAAGTAGTTTGAGATATGCTCTTTCAGCTGAAAACAAATTCGTTTTGTGGCAGGGTAGGGATTTTTCATAATTTGCAACTGAATTTGCCCATATTAAGTTTTGCATTTTTATTACGAAAATGCACACTAATTTTCTGTTTCGCATCAGAAAAATAATGGCATGTTCGATCTCTAATACGGTTTGAAAACTTGACAATTTAAGCTCCGGCCTACGCCAGTTAACATAAAAAATCACAGAAAGTTAGGTTTTTATCGAAATATTTGTGAGTGAAGAATTTAGATTGGTAGGAGAAGTGTATTCTCAATGTTCAACTGATGACAGTTTGAGCTAAAATTTGAAATAGTTTGCCAATTTTCCGAGAATACAGACCTGTATCAGAATGTCGTCCTCATCTTGGAGACCCATTTCGTGAAAAATTCATCTTGTGGCAGGGTACAGTTTTGAGATATCTTTAATTTACATTTCCAGAAATTTCGCTCTAAAAACAGTCTTCCCTGCTGATGAAATATAAGCATCTATTTACCACTTAAATCCTACAGAGCTCCATGAAACTTCACTTGACTGTAGCCACCTCCTCAGGCTGTAGCATCATGGCGACCCTTTTCACTTCGCGCATTCCAAGATGTCTGATCACGCTGTTGGGTTCCTGTGGTGAGAAAATGTTCTGCCCCTCCCTCTTCCCTCCATTTTGACCCTTCCCTGCAGGCGCAAGAGCCGTTTGGTCAGCGGCATAAACATTTCTGCTCTATGTTCTTCCTGACAGGGTTTTTTCCGAGATGGGGGGATTAACAGGAATTAAACTGCCTGAATTTCAAACTACCACTAAACATCGGTGATTGGATCACAAGTTTAGTCTACATTTACACTTCTGCGCATGTTCGTGTTATTTTTACATGAAATGTTTTATTGTTTTCATTTTGGGAGACGCGCTGTAATGGCTGAAAAATTATCGTCCAATCCAGAAAAATTATCTTGATGTAGTTAATATTAATTCTCTTGCGATGGCTTCTTCTGAGCAAGTCAGCATTAAAAGCTATAAATCAAAAATTTTCAGTGGAAATTCGCTGTTGCAGAAAGATGATTTTGATGAGGTGAGCGAGGGCCTAAAACGACATGACAGGCCAGGACCTCATAACAGCATAAGGCCCAGATTAGCCGCTTGTGTACCAGTCTAAGTTTAGTACAGATAGCCTAGTCACGTACCTAGAATTGCACCAAAAATAGGTAAATTTTTATTCAGAGCAGCATAGTACCAAGCACGAGCAGACACATTGCAACAATGTAGGCCTTTTCTGTTATTTTATTACTTACAGTGTTAGCTATGTTGACCCCCCTCCCCAGCTGAGTTGGGCAATTGCACACCTGAGTTTTTCAATAGAACAATAGGCTAACAATAGGATGAAACAATAGAAGGGGGCTCTTGCACACCCGAGATCTTGTTGAAAAAGGCTTGCTACAGATGCAGTTTAAACAATGTGCTATACCCTACCCTTACCCTAAACCGAAAAACCATACCCGTATTCTAACCCTAAACCCCTACCATCATAACCCTAACCCTAAAACTCTAACCCAACCCTGTTAAAGGTGTCTGCTTAGCTGCATTCAACTTATGTAATCAATGAGGGGAAACATGCATGACCCCATCTAATCAATCTAAAAATAACCCATGTGAAAATAGGGTTAAAGTCTAGCAGACCCAAAACGTAGGGTAGTCATTGGAAATAACCAAGAACTTGAAAAATTGAAACTGAAACTTTTTTTTAGAAACTTGAAAAATGTTTTGCCGTGTTGAACAACTTGATCAGTGGTCTTTCAGAGAGAGAAATCCATGACACTCTCAATCAAACAGTAAGTATTTTCCAATTAGGTTTGAAATTGATCAAAAGAAATTGGCTGGCACACTGCTGTCCCAAAGGGGAAACAGGTGAACACCCCACACAATCAATGAGGTGTCTTTTTGTTATTACCTAAAATAAGTCTTAAGTGACCTCTAAATTTTTCTGCATTCCACACCCTGATTCTCTTTGGCTACACCTTCCTCCATCATTCTCTCCCGAGCGTTTGCCAATTCTTGCCACTGAAAGTTTCCTCAAACAACTGTCAATCTAGCCGCCTTCAAGCCCCTAGATAAGGGAAAACACTTTGCATTCCTTCATGTCAACATTTCTCTATTCTGTAATCATTGCTCTCCCCTCGAATGTTTGTCTTAAAGTCTTAAAGCACCTCCCTTGTTTCTCAAGTTAGCTTCATAGTAATTAGTTGCCATATGAAACGATGCATCAAGGTGATTGTTTATTCAGCTGGTATATTGAAGGTTGAATGGCACTGTCACAAATAACCAAAGTTTAAGATAAATTTCGACATAGGAATTTTACTAATGAAATAGTCAATATACTTATAAATGATTAACTATGATATGTCATTATCATTTTAGGTATGTAAAAGTATGAAAGAGCATGAAGAGATCTCATTTGGCTTGCTTTTCCTGATTCTAACTGAACCAAATAGTGCTGCGAAGGTAGATAAATACATACTATAATTATATCGGGTTCAAAAATATGGCTGTTCAGACTGGCAGCAATGAAATCTGGTTGGTTCTTCTGATGGATTCTTCATCAATCTGTAAAAGCCATATCTTTCAAGCAGGATTCACCAGCTTCGCCTTGAAAATATTCTCCATAAAGATTGAAAACATTCTATATGATCTTCAAAAAATGGTATAGCCTTTATTGAATGATTGCTCAATTAATGAAGGAAAATATTTGCCCCCCAGCTTCTTGTACAGAACTTACTGCTTTCTGTCCAAATGCATGCATTGGTCCTAATATTTTCCAGCATTGAATTCACAACCTTTCAATAACTGCATAATGGTTTTCTATTTTTGTAGTGATAGTTATAGTTATAGGGTAAGTATTTGAAACTGAAGAATAATTTGAATATCAGTTTTGATGGACAATTTTGGATGTCATATCTGAACAATTTACTGTTGTTGGGCATATATAGCTCTGAATAACCCATTTGAATAAGATTCTGGTACTTGGTGGTATTACCAGCCTTAATATATGTTACTAGCATTCCTTGAAAAAGGCAAATATTTAAGTCTTTATGACAGTTCCCTTTTTCTTTCCTTTCAGTCTTACAGAGATCTTAGCTATATCTCCAGAGATGGATTCAACATCATTCTCAATAAACTTATCCATGTCATCAGTGATAAATTTGCAAGGCTTTTAGAAGTACCAAAAAATCAGGTGAAGTACCTATCAAATTTCTTTAATGAAGCTCCTAGGATGTTATTGAAAATCTGTCTCAAAGAGGGGCAATTATTTGTAAATTAATGAGTGAATTAATGTGCTGACGTCACGAAAGCTAAGTTTTGCGGCATCAAGCAAAAGGTGTCTTTTGATTCTTCGCATCAGGTGCTCGCACATACACTAACAAAAGAAAGTTTTGGGACCTGATTCCAAAAGCAGTATTTGGGACCAAACATGTTGGAAAGCTCAAGCCAGGGCACTTTTTTGGGGACAGCACTTATTCGAGGAAATACAGTATATTTATCCATAAATGGTTTATCACTGAAATGTGGTGTTTGTTGTCGTTTTCAACGCTACTGTATCTCGACCTAGATGCCACTTTGTCTAGGCTGATATACAGTATCTTAAAGAGCAGTGCTTCCTTCTCAAACTAACCCATGATTTCTTACGCTATGCTATGTAATTTTACTAATAAGAGTAGAGTCCCACTCACACTGTACTGTTTCTACATAAACAGTTGAAAACTTCTGTTTTTCCAAAGCGTTCATTCTTCTCATGCTAACAGATCTCGTTAGTCACGAAATTTTCTTTTGCGTGACGTTGTGACTGGTGTTTTATTTTAAACATAGACAAAACTTAGCCGTATTTCAGCTCTGTGAAGATCTCGTTTCAAAAGTTACAACCTTAACTACATTTACTTCACTACGATTTTTAAAAAGGCTTACTTTAATGAAACTTTGTGCAATAAACTCGTCTTTACAGTTATTATGGCTTACTGGAGAACTAATGAAGAATTCTGTACTTGGAGTTGATAATGTTGTTTTGGCCTTGTTAAAGCAAATTGCCGGTAAGAATATTGATAATGCTTTTTAACTAGTGGCATACTGTATATTCAGGACAATGTGATTGATCGTATGAGATTTATTATTTTTTCAAGGTGGAGACGTTAGTCCTGGTAATATTTGGCTTGCTGAAAATACGTTAAAAATGCTACAACAACAGCGGTAAGAAGATGATGCCTATATCTATTAATTCATTTTGTAACAGCGGTAAAAATATGTAACAGAATTTGAAGTATATTTGATGCACTGATGCACAACATCTCCTTAAACGACCGTAATTCCAGTTGTTGCACGCGGAGGGGATTCTCTTACTTGAAATGTCTACCATTTTCCAGAAAAATGTCGCGCCCGACCCAGGCCTCTTTGAGTGATATTGTATATTGTGTTATGTTACGATGTCTGCTCGCTTTCCAGACCCAAGGCTTTACGATCTACACAAGAATATTTTCTTTTGTTAAAAATGTGTTTGCTTTTTACCAGAATCTAATTATTTGTAGTTCTTTTCTTTTAGTACTTGGCTGGACAAAAGCCCAACAGTTCTTCCTACCGCTCTTTATACATATATCAGACTAATAGAGGACCATGACGGACAACCATTCCGATCTTTGCGGCAAACGGAAGTACAATTCTGTGTCAGCTTGCTAAGAGAAAAGGTAAGCAGAAGGTTATCTACAGTTCGATAAGGATCGTCTCCAAATATTCGTAAAAAATTCTTACAATTGTTTTAATAAGCATCTGGACTTTTGGTCCAGCCCTCAAAGTTCCTTAACGTATCTGGTCTTTCAGCCCTCGCAATGTGACTGGTACCCCCTTAAAACTCTTTCTTGGCTCTTTTCGTGCTGCTCAATGTAATGGACTAGTTTGCAATGATGTACTGTATAAAGAAAGCTATCTCAACCAAAAAATTAAACAAAATCTCAACCCTAGTTGCTTATTGACCAGTTGCTTTTTAAAAAAAGTGTATAGGTATACGACTATTATGCGATATTTTTCAACCATATAGAAATATACGGTTATTGAACGATTGCGAGGTCAATGCTGGAAAATATTCGGACCGAAGCATGCTGTTTATCTAATAAACATGCATCAAAAGGGTGCTTTATTAGAGAAAAGACGGTTTGGAAAGAGCGACGATCATAAAAAAACTTAATGACTTACACGTTGCTGTTTTTTGTAGTTTGCAGATTGTATGACAATCGGAAGAGATCTGGTCAGGCTGCTGCATAATAACACAAGGTTAGTATCTCAAACCCTTTATTTCATTGTTTTAAATCCAAAAACGTGTCTTGGCAGCAAACGTAGTAAATATAAAGCAAATATTCAGTAGCAAGCAGCAATGTTATTTGTTACCGCTGGTCAGAAGAGGCGTGGCAATTATAGGGCTGGTCTAGAACTGCAGTTTGTTCATCAACATTAGACTCAGAGTCCAGAAAAATGTTCAACCTTTATCCAGACAAAAAACCTCTAGCTGAAAACCTTTCTCACTTAACAATGAAAAATAGGCGTGCTTCGGGTTTGGCAAAAGATTTTCCTTTGTTCTAACTGACCTTCCTCCGGTCAGTGACCGTGTGGCCGTAACTTTTTCCTAACTCTGATAGACTGCTAGCATCTAGCCCTGCTGGCCCTAAGAGATTACACAGCTAGATATGATTAACCTCTCAGATTTGAACCCGTGAGCGAAATATCAGGCGCTGCAATGGTGGATAAATACAGCTGAGGGTTTTAGAAGGGCAGTGAACTGTTTTTACAGCGAATGCACTGCCTCAACTGTTTTGCAAGCTCGGTTTATACATAAATGGTTAATATTATTATGTACAGTGCATAGTTTTTGAGCGGGACAAAATTGTTTCGGTCTGTTTCTGACGTTTATCTTCGAGGATTGCAAGACGAAAAAAGCTTTCTAGTATGTCCAGAATTGTTTCCGCTGTTTCTAACAATTTTGAAATTATTATGTAGATTCAAAATTCTGAGTTCTTAAATTTTCTTTTATTAAACAAAGTCGCCTTGAATTTCTATTTTGTGTATCTATAACCTGCAATGTCTCATTGGCTTTTCGAAATTTCTGGTTGCTAGGATTCCTGAATTTACAGCATTGTGGAAAGATATACTTCACAGACCACAGTCTCTTTGTCCCCAGTTCACAGGTAACTGATTTCTACCAGTTAAGCTAATGGTTAACGTTTAAGTGTCATTTATATTATTGTCTTGTGTATATCATATGTCGATGGATGTGAGAATGCTGCTGGCAGATTTCAGATTTTAGGCTCTGACCAAATGACCAAACGTTGTTGGCGCAACCTTTGAAAAAGCCCTCGATCATTCAAGTAAACAACTTAGGCTAATTAAAACTTCACGAGTGTATAACTACAAAACTGCACCATAATTTAGTCCGCTTTTGGACCTTCATCAAGTCATCATGAAGCCACTGTATCATTGCCACATCTAATTTAATTCTAGCCACAAAGCACACATAGAACCCTATGCAACAATGTTTGTTCAACGAAAATCGCCCTAGTCGTTGTACCCGAAGTTTTTCACGCGTATTCTTTTTGCATACAATGTTTAGCTGTCTAGCAACGTCGCAAAACAGTTATTTAGAGGCAAATAGTACTAAGCAATACTTTGAAGAGTTGCAAAGACGAGTCACAACCAACTGAATAATGTTTGACGAGCAATGTTTTGCGACCTAGCCAAATGGTTAATTTAAAAAAAAATTTCATACGTCATGCAACACTTTGTGACAGTTTGACCAGAGGCTTAATAAGATTTTAAAATCTTTTCTGTTGGACATTTGACAGGCGAAATCAATCCATTAATCTAACACTAAGCCTGAGTAAAGAGCCTTTTATGTAGCTACTTCATTCTTTTTTTAGGCCTCAATCAGATTCTCAGCGTAAGGACGTCAAAGAAAATTCTCGCTAGCAGGCTAACGCAAGAGATGGAGAACAAAATTACTTTCCTAGCTTTGAAGGTATCATTATATTAGACGTTTTTGATTTCGATAGGTCGCTCAGAACTACGATTCGTCAATCGACTTTCAAGAGTCTGAACAACAGAACAGCTTTTCGTAATATCGAACCGAAATTCGCCGGCCCTTCACGAATATTTTCCGAAATTTTCTCTGCGCTTAGTTTGTCTTGGATCAACCAATCAAATTGCAGATTCGAAAATACTGAGCTGTGATTGGTGTCCAGAAAAGTCTGGTTTTTGCCCAGGTTTTTGTTCTAAAGTTGATAAGTACCAATCTAAAGATTAGGCCATCCAATTCAATTTCTTTAAGCGAATAGTTGTTGCTGTTAAATGGTTACTAAAGACTGCCGTTGCTGTTTGCGAAGAGTGGGGCTCATGTAATGAGTCTATCATTATATATAATAAACGACTAATGCGATTGATCCGACTCAATATTTTTTTGCTTTGAGGTATACATTATGTTTCAAAATATTGTTCATGAATTACAGAAACTAGGATAGATTTTCCGCGAATGGTATATCACAATAGATAGGATTCGAACCTGGACTGTATAATTAAGTAGCCAACGACAGCTCTACTGAGTGAAAGAGTTCAATGAAATCGTCGAGTAATCCAAGTTGTAGCTACTGCCAAAGGCTCTCCTCTCGTTTAGCTTTGTTTTTCGGCTATATTGAGCCTTCTTCAGTTCCTTGCCTATTTAGATGTACTTTTCATGAATCCGATTTTCATGAATCTGACACAAGGATGGATTTGTCCACAAGTGGCATATCCTAATTGTTTGTTCAGAAGATATTTGCAATCTATAATCTCACGCGAATTTTACCTGAATTCGTTGTTCTTTCATCCTTTTTTAGGTCAGATTTGGGCAGCAAAAGCGATATCAAGATTGGTTTTATCGTCAGGTATTTGTATTTAAGTTAAGGTCTGATTTCTGGCTTCAGGGTAGACTCGCTACACAAGTCTCTGTTATGCTTCTTAGAACTCATAGGTCGATAATAATCTCTTCCTGATCTGCCCTGAACAGCAACAACAGCAATTACAGTGAGGCAGCGAGGGGAGGGACTGGTGTAGCCAGTCTAGCTTCAGGGGTCCTTTGATTGGTATGCATCCGAAAGTATGTAGATGGGCTGTATGTTCGTTATTCCACCTTGTGCAAAATGAGGGGCATTTCACTCTGCAAAGAAGCGTACGAGATTTCCATTAAAACAAAAGGACTTTCAAGGGATTTCCGAGAAAACAATAGGGCTTCCAGCAAAGGTGTACGAGATTTTCAAGGAGTGAATTGCCCCTCGGTGCAAAATATGTTCAAGTTCAAATGGAAAAGATTTCATAACCTTGCCTAGTCCTAAGCCAAATGATCACACAGTGTTCTGTAATGCTTGGCATTCGCTAATCGAATTTCTGACCATTTAATCAGGTTGCAGAAACTTGCTCGTCAAAAATTATCTGCTTTGCTGTACTTCTTGAATAATGTTTGAAATTACTAATTAGAATTTTAGATCATTTTGCATTCTTTATCGTAGTATCTCACATCACCTGAAGCGCAGTCACTGATGCCAGATCTGGTCCGATTTTTATGCGGCGTCATACATCCACCAAATGAAGTCTTGTGCTCTGATATCATACCACGTTGGGCTATCCTTGGATGGCTGTTTACGTCATGTCAGGTAATTGAAAGCTCCATTAGATAGTAATCTCAATACGTAGTAGGAACACTAAGAAGAGACATCAATTAAGCCTGCCTGGCCAAACGGCTGAACAGTTTAAGGTCACGTCTAAGCTCGATCAGTTTCTCAAAGATAATCCGCTGACTCGCGGAATGCAGAAAAACGGGAAGCCAAAGTAACTGAGTGGAGTCTTGTTTTCCAAGGCTAATCTGCTACTAATGGTCGCCCAGATCTTGAAACTGCTACCCTCATTTAAACCGTGATTTTATTGTTTTAAAGTGTCTAACTGGTTAAACAACTCTCCTCTTTCAAATCCCTATGTATCCAACCCTCGATTAACTGCTGAGTGTTGAATATAATAACTCATTGCTGGTCTCAACATTGCACTTGTAACAACTGAACTAAATGCACGAAAATGGTGATATGAGAAATTGCAGCTAAAAATTGTTTGGAAAATTATGTCTAAATGCATGACTCTGACTCCCCATAAATATTTCTTGGAAATAGAGATTTGCTGTATTCTATAATTAAACCTTTTGTGTATTTTGTACTTCTTTTTACCATTTCGGAGTAATTACAGTTTATATATATCTGATTTATGTTTTCTAATATTATTTAACTCTGGTGCTTTTACCCCACAGAATCCAGTGGCACAGGCGAACGTCAAACTAGCAATGTTTTACGACTGGCTTTTCTATTCTGGAGATAAAGACAATATCATGAATATTGGTGAGCTGTATTTAAAGCATTTTATTCAATGCAATTTTACTCTGAACGCAAAATGTAGTTATAAAGCTATATCCGTCAACTGCTATCCATGTTTTTCCTCCACAATTTTTTTCGAATTTCGGAAATATGTTTCTTCTCTGTAATTATAATTCTAACAAATGCGTGAAACTAATACTTTGTTCGATATGGATTTTGATGAGAGAATTTATTTTAGTCATGGACAAGGGTTTTTAAGTAACGTTCACAGCCTGGTCAAAAAATGAATAAGGATCCTTACTACTTGTTTTGCTGCTACATTCAATATACCAACAGGTTAAAACACCATCTCTGTCTTATCTTTAAGACTCTATTTTTTAGCTGTTTATTTCAGGTAACGCACAGGGTTACTCTTTGTAAATCACCACCCTAAGGCCCTGTTTATATGGAGTAAATAATCCCGACCATCTATAACTACAATCGTGGTCAAAATTAACTGAGACTGAGGACTATTTGTAACCAAAATCGAATCCATTACTCTACGCGATCAATTTTTTCCCCAGAGCCCCACCCCCCCCCAAGTCAATGTTGTATTTTTGATAGAACATTGACACAGTCAAATTATGAAATTCAAAATCATTAACAGCATTGAATTCGGGGGGGGGGGAAGTATGAAAAGACACTGTTGCTATTTTTGCTTCTGGTCTCAGGATATTTCATCCTTGGACTATGTCCTGCTTGCATTTGTTCGGCATTGAGGAAATAGTCCTGACTACCTGAGATGTTATCATCTTTGATATCCTAATTGGATTGGTCACAATTGTTGCCTTGCTCGGACTATTTTCTGCTTGCGTTTTCAAGCAGAAAATAGTCCAAGCTTCAAGACACTTATCATGAAAGTTATCATTGGTGGGTCAATGGAATTTTATTTCAATTAAATTGTTGTCTTACCGAGACTATTCTCAGAGAACGTTTAAATGGCAAAAAAGTGACAATCATAGTGCCTGTTTGCAGCAGAGCTGCCGTTAAGAAGGGTTTTGCAACACCAGTCACTTCTATAGCTCTAGTATAGCCTTTGTTTTATCATTACGTTTTCTTTCTGTTTCAGAGCCTGCAATGTTACTGATGCATAATTCTATAAAGACCCATCCTATCATCACATATGGCCTACTGGAATTTATTTGCAAGGTAAACGGACTTGTATGATTTTGTTTTATTTCTTGCTTGAAGCAAAATTTGTTGCACTGTCTCTCCTGATTAGACTGCAATACAGGTCGTTGCACACGGATAGGATTCCCTTTCTCAAGATGTCTACCAACTTCCAGGAAAAACTTGCACCGATCAAGACAGACCCCCGCGAGTCGCGAAGCATGGAGAAGCCCTCCGCAGGACGTAGCGATGGCGGCCACGCGTGTAATGCGAGCCAACGAGCTAGTCTCTTCTATACTAAAACATAAAATTGATTAAGTCGATTTCTTTTAAGGCTTAGTTTGACAGTCCTGTGCAAGCTCCCGACATTCTGTTTGCCCTTCCTTCTGCTGACCGTGGCGTAGATTCGCTAGCAATAAATGCAAGAACCTTCACATCAACCTTTATTTTACCAGATGATGGGCAGTTACTCTTCTCAGTTCGAACCTATGGTGAAGCAAGGTGTGAAGAAAGCATTTAAAAGCATCCTAGATAAAAGGGTTGTCAGGTTAGTTATCAGAAGATAATACAGTACGTGTTCGTCTGTCTTCTTGAGTTTCTTTAATACCCTTTAAACTGTGGCTATGATCTCTAAATGCATTTACGTTCACTCCCCTTTAATTCTGGAGCAAGGAGCCTCAAAAGCCTATTTTTCACGCAACTAGATCTGCGAGAATTTAAGTGTGTGGATTGGCTACACAATCAGTAAATGGCTAGCCAAGGAAGTCGAACTAGAAACTTCGTTATATATATACTGTTCAGCAGTGGAAAATGATGTTTAATATTGTGATCTATTGAGATACACGCAGTATTTTAGCGTCTTTTAGGCCTCGAGTTAAAAAATTCAGTTAGCGAGATAGGAACGGGTTTTGAACGCGAAGGCAAAAGGTGCCTGAATATATGTTTCTGTAGGGTACGCGAATATTCAGCGCGCGAAAGAGGTAGGGAGCGAAAATTAGAGGGGCGCGACAGTTGATGGTAGGTAAGCGTAAGGTATTAGAGAGCAGGGAAACAGGAACTAAAAGGACAAACGATCACATCACGGTAATAAGAATATGTGAAATGACAAGCCAGAAATGCAAATTTTATTGAAGGCAGAAAAGCTGCGAAATCAAGTCCAATTTAGATTTTTGTTCTTTGATTTCTAATTTAGAGGAATGCTTTCTCGCGTATGTTAATTTTTCTTGTCTTTTGTAGCTCATTGGCCCCCCTTTTGAATAACCATCGCATGGACAGAAATATTAAAACACTAGTCAGAGAAACATTGCCAGAATTTTCAGTGCGAGACAAAAATGCTACAAGTAAGCTGAATGTTTGATCTTTACCTTTACTTACCCCGTGCCTTCTATACGGACGGTTCCAATGACAATCTCACTCACCCTCGGCGAATCGATGCAACATTTCGATGCAACATTTTTTATCTCTATCCCTATTGTTGCATCATGTTGCCATCCATACTGCATCCCACAGCATTTGTTATTTGAAGTTGTATCGAGCTGAAAAACAATTTAAAATTTTGCAACAGGAAACATGATGTCGCATCGCTTGTCCACGTCATGCAACATTGGATAAAATATTTCTGCCCATAAAGACCTGTGGAAGCAATTTACGTTACTTAAAACCAGACCCCATTCTAATTTAAGAAGCAGACACAATTGCATGAGAGATGTTGCATCAATTGATCAACATCTAAATTCTATCTTGCAACACCATACAACAGATCTTGCATAATATGTTGCCTCATTTGGCTAAGGTTTTGGAGTCCTACGCAGGCCATTCAAGAGAAGCACAAATGATTACATTCTAAGTCATATTAAAACTATCTGATAAAGTATTTGTCTTAGAGCAGCAGTAAAGGCAAATAACAGTACAGTTGTCATAACTGGAGTTAATTGATCATCCTACGTGCTCAGAGTTTGAAATCTGGACAAAACTATCAACCTCGTCAAAAACGTTCGTTGTTCTGTCCTTTCATTTTATTCATAAACTCTTTACAGCATGTTCAAAACCAGAATATCTGTAGGAATAGTATGATCAATTGCACGGAAATCGTTTTTCTATCATTTTTTACCTAGAAATGTCATAGTTTATAAGGCTGAAGGTTCTGCATCGGCTCATTTTTTCAGATTCAAGATCTGAAGACGTCCCATCATCTCCAACCTCGCCTACATCTCCATCCCCATCCACTTCACCAAAAGCCGAACCACTAGCAGTCGCAGCTTCATCCACTGCGGAAGTCAAAGAGTCCGAAGACCTGGAAATAGCGCCGGAGGACGTATCGGAACCGGACCAAGACGAAGCGGTATTCTCCGATGAAGAAGACGATCAAGAAAAGAGTCGAAATCCGCGTTCAAACCAATTGTTAAAGATGAAGATTTAAGCGGAAGATTGATGAAGGTTTAGGAAGTGAAGATGTCACAGATTTGGAGGAGTTTCAAAATATCGATAACAATTTGCTCAGAGATAATATTCTGAAGCTGAAGAGTGACAAGTGAGGAAAAATTGATTTTTGTGTACTAGAAAACGTTCTTACCGCCGTCCAGCCGCGTGAAGTAACAGTGGGATTCTTGCAGATTCATAGACTTGCCGAAGTCATCTGTGATAGAATGAAAGAGACGACTTGTACCGAACAGCTCCTCATCAATTGTTCACAAGACGTGTTGACCTCGCTTAACCACAAGGTTTCTTATAAGGCCCAACCGCGAAAAGTCGAAAAAAATATCAGTATCTTGTCTACTATTGGCCAAATATTTTGATCAAAGGTGCCGGCTGCCGGACCGAAAACCGTCCGCTTATCCAGCTGTGGGCTGTTCAGCACAAGTTTTCTCTTTCATTCTATCAAATATGACTTAGGCAAGTCCAGCAGATTCAAGGCATGAGACATGTAGTGGTGATTTCATGGGAAACCCCCTTGTTAAAAATTATGTTTTATTTTGCCAAACAAATTAGCATTGACAGTGCTTTTGAAAATCTACCAAATTCTACATATGCTTTATTTGCAGTGATGTTGACATAGAGTTTACATCAACAGTAAATTCTCTTTTCTCTAGCACCTTTATAGTTGTTTCGATCTCTGCTGTGTATAATGCTCGTGATATATCCTATTCGGACACCCCTTATGCAGAATCCCCCTATTTCATTGTTATCGACACTTTTCTGATTGTTATCTACACTGTGTTGTTGCTTAAACACTGGCTATCATATTTTCATCGATTGAAACCAGGGTGTGGTGGCAGAGAGTCACACCCTCTCTTATGATGTTGTTCCTAGAGCCCCCTTGTTGATTTTTTCGGAAATCACCACTGGAAACATTCGAGTGAACTTGTATTAACTTATTGCGCTAGATGCGCTACGAAACGGGGACGGGTAGTTATGCTTGTTATAGCATGTTTGTAGGATGATTTTTATGCTTTTCCGCCGACTAAAGATTTCTTTTCTTTTAGTGATGATTCTTTACGATGTGAAGCAATGGAGAGTGTTATATCGACCGTAGACTCTATGGTAATGTAAATTACTTTTAAATATTAAATTGCGATAAACAGCGGGAATTCTTAAAAGCTTTTCTCGTCTGACACTCGTCAGAGTATGAACGTCAGAAACAGACCGAAACAATAATTTAAGGCGGAACTTATACCCAGATGCGGCTCGAAATGCACCAGTCGGAAGGAGAAGCTGAATTGGAATTGTGTTTTAAACACCAATCAGCAAGCCGGATACAGCGGGATACAATGAGCAAGATCATTAGAATTAATTGAAGAGTCTAGGTGAGAAAACGATCTCTTTCTGTCTACACAGAACCGGACTTTTGGTTGTGATGTGGACAGATTCCAAAACCCCGAAACAAAGATCTTGCTTTGCCAATGATTTTAAAACAATCCTCGCTGTAATATTCTGCACAATTTTCGAGGAGATGTTGTCCTATGGCCGAATCATGTTTGAGACTAGGTTGTTGTTTGGACCCACGGGGTGGTTGCTCTCTTTGCCGAAAATTACAGATGAGTTGATAAAGAAGGAAGAAGCAATAATCTCAAAATTTGAGGCACTTAGGCCTTTTCAAACCTGTGCTTTAATTAATCAGAATGTGACTAACGATTCTTTCGTATCAAACAGTTAGACTTTATATGAACTATACAATTAGTCCTCAAATAGTCAGCGTTAAAGGGACTCATTCCAATGCTCACAATTTGACATCTATGCAAAATTCAGTTCAATGCTTCATCGTGTAACGTCTTTTGATATAGGGCTTCCTGTGATATGACAAGGGCAATACCTTAATAACTTGTGACGTTAATTTGACTGTTTTGTTAAACTTTATCTGATGCATTTTATTCATTTCACAGAAAGATTTCGATGATGAAATGGCATCCCCAATTTGTGTTTGTCTTGCTGCTTGCTTGATTGATGACCTTGCAATGCCTTGTCTTTTAAAAGATTCAGACAAGTATGTTCAGTTTAATTCATTTACTGTATGTAGCTAATATCAACACTTTTTAGACTTCGTTATAGTAATAGTAAAATCCTTATACAACAGCAGCACAGTTTCCGTTATTGTTCTTAGTTCAATAAGTTTTGAGATTACGTTTCTGTACAAGCGATCAAACATTAGACTAATTACACGAGTTTCATGTTCTGCTCATAAAATCCAGACCAATGGCCACAGCAATTCGCTACACTCGCCCAGTTTGAGCAGCTTTCTGACAACAACAACAACAGCTAAAGATGGTAACTGCAACAACTGGGACTCGTGTAGTAAGTCTAATCAAACATTGTTGGTCATAAGAACAGGAATGCCATTAACTTATGAGTTCCTCTTTTTTTTGCTTAGGCAAAACGACCAAGAAAAACCTCAACACGTTTTATTCAGGTAAGCATAAACTTATATTTATTGCTTATGATTAATGATTGTTTGTATGGTGCTACTGCACGTCTTACGCAGTCAGTCTGTTTAGTTTAAAGCTTGTTTGACTAAGCTTGAACATTTGAGCTCGGTATTTGAACATTTGAGCACACTGATATTATAAACAACATATTCACTAGGCTGACCCTACTTACTATCCGTGGTTGTAGTCAATGGTGTATTAATAAGTACCTAAACAAAGTTTTCTCGATTGAGTTTAACGAGTCAGAAAATAACCAGTATTACTGTTCATTTAGAGAGAGGTATCGAGTGCATGGGTGTCTGTCGTTACGAAGGAAAAAATACTTCTTAAAGACTGAGGGTTTTAAAATTTCACCCGGAGCTATTCTACGCTACGATAAGCGCATCCATATTTAATGCTTGTTGGTTTTCCTTACTTCAGATCGATCACTTCGCTATCAAAACACGACATAGATCGTGATAAGTTATATGTTCTCTTGAATGGATTGCACGAACTTGATCAGAAGATTGGATACCATTTTCTATATTTTCTAAAAGCTTGGTAAGATCCCCTTATATTAATAAAGATTCAGTATGATGCTTTTATTACCTATAATAATGGATACACATTTTGACATACTTGATGCTGAAGAAAGCTCAAAAAGAATTGTAATGAGGATTCTCCTTCTTTTCTTTAATAGCAAACAACGGCGGAAACGTATTTGGAGGTAGTTAAAGCTTTATTCGTCTAACATTCCTCAGAGTATAAGTTTCAGCAACAGATCGAAACAATTGACCAAGGCAGAATTTGTAGTGAGATGCGGATCGAAATACATCAATCATTGGCATTGTTTGTTAAACACCAATCAGCTTGTCGGATGCAGCAGGAAGACCAATGAAATTTACTGAAGAGTCCAAGTGAGAAAATGAACTCTTTCTGTCTGTCTTGTTAACCGGCCATTTGGTTTTGATTTGGACAGCTTGCAAGTAAAGCTAAGATCTTGCTTTGCCTTTGTCTATAGTTTCGGTCTGTTTCTGACGTTTATACTCTGAGTAGTGTCAAACGAAAAAGCTTTTAAGTATATCCAAATGTGTATCTGCCATAGCTCGCAATTGTGAAGTCAATGACTTTCAAGTCAATGATACCAGTCAATGACTTTCTTACTTTTTCAGTACAAATGACGATGAATTCTTTAACTACGAAGACTACATCAGCTATCAAAAAGACAAAACTCTGAGGACAGTTTTGGCTTCTGATATGAGGGTACGTTTGATACTGCAAAGTACTTTCTTGATGCAGGAAAATATTAGATGCACAATTTTTTAAGTACTTACCCCGATTGAGTTTAGATAGGACTAAGAAAGCATCATTTTGACATGAAAATCTCAGAAAGTCCTTGTCTCAGAAAGACAGTTCAAGATTCATCCTAATCACAAACCTGATTACCTCAAATCTACGGCACTAAATGAAGATGTCTTCATGACAAATATATACAAACATTTATGATGCTGAAGAAGGCTCGACATAGCCGAAACACAAAAAGAAAGTCAAGTGGAAGAGAGCCTTGGGCTGCATGACTCAGAGAGTTACTCGGCGACTTCATTGAGCTCTATAGCTCATTTGAAACATCGTTAGCTCTCTGGTCATGCAGTTCAGATTCGAATCTCATCTACTGTGGTATGCCCCTTGTGAAAACTCTTTCCTAGTGTTCGACATTGTGATAAATATATGAACTTTATGAAGTGTATGCCTACCTCATTGATGAAGACAGTGCCCTAGTGTTTAACCTACAATGCTTGCCATTCTCGGAGCACCATTTTTGGTTGTTGACTCAATGCAATATCACCCCTCCCCGCTGCTATTATTGACCAGCTAGTGTGGCGAAGAATTGCAGCCAGTTTTATCAGTGAAAACAGGTGATAAATTTTCTTTTCTGTTACCAGACCTGTCACCAATACGATCCAAAGCTGTTCCTCTATCTCATCACGTCAGTTTTCCAAGCATTCAGCGATGCTGCTGTTGGTAACCCGGAGATGATAAAATTACTTTGCTCTGCGGTCAGTCCAATCGAGGTAAGTATGATCATGTTTAACTTTCAATTTTAAAATGGTAAACTTGACAGAGATGAAAGGTATCCCCAACTTCCCTATCAAATGCAAAAGCAGCTTCGTTCCGAAGTGTAGGACATCTTGCTTTTCACAGGCGCGGTCCTGAGCGATAGCTGTCAGCCACACTTACGTACGCAGTTGATTGGAGCATCCCGCATATGCATAAGTTGTCGTTTTATTTCTAATGGGTTTTGCGTCTTGGTTCTCAAGTCTGCGAAGTCTAAATATCGCTGATGTTAGATGATTTTGATCTCCCTAGCTCCCTGCCTAATGCTACCTATAATAACATGCGTGGAAAGCATCAGCCTGGTTTAGGATCAAAAAACACGGTAGAATATTACGAGAAACGATAGATTTAGATTGTAATTGTTAACGGCTGATATCTCTTGTTAACGATATGCGTAATGATATGTGTGGAAAAACCGGAAAAACTACTGCGATCAACATCAAAAACTTTATTATTCAAATTATTCTAAATGAGGCGTGAGTTTTTTTCATATGAGAAATATGATTGAAAAAATCTGAGTTCGGTTTGACCTACGTAAACATTTAATCTCATGATGGCTGTCAACTACAAAAATGTTAAAATCGAAGCGTTTCTACTGTTATAAAGAAATTTCAAGCCCCCTCCTCCAATATTTAGTATCACTTCTAAACTGTTTTGCCCGAGGTTTTGCCTATTGAGTAAAAATTAACAAGGGAAGATTTGATTGAATTCTGGAAAGAGGGAAATGCGACAGATAGCATCTTCTTTCGTCTTGATACACCGCAAAAAGCTCTATTACGAGCTCTAATGAGTACCAAAAGTCGTGACGTCACAAAAATCTATTTTTAGAATTTTGAAATTTGCTCTTCATTTTATGAAGGAGCGTCAAAAATAATCCTTACATGTGCAATATCAGTCAAATATATGAAACGTTGGTAGAGATATGGCCATCCGAGGACATACATTTCAATAGGAAATGACTGTATTTTTTCTTCTGCTCATAATGTTTTGAACAAGACGCAACATGAAAAACACTGTCTGTGAAATTGTGCACAATGATTAAGATGTGGAATTCATTTTTGTAGGTTCGAGAGATAGTAACCCAGATAACGATGGACAAACTAACAATTATTGGTGAAAACCAAGTCGAATCACTTTTAGGTAATGATGATTATGATGATTATTGTTGTTAGCATGATGATGGTGATGATAATTATGATGATGATGGTGATGATGATATACTGTATGATGATGATGATATTGATGATGATGGTGATTCTAAAGATGATGAAGATTCTGATGATGATGATGATGATGGTGTTGATGATTGTGGTGATGATGATGGTGATTCTAAAGATGATGAAGATTCTGATGATGATGATGATGGTGTTGATGATTGTGGTGATGATGATGGTGCTGATGATGATGATTATCATTATGATGATGATGATGATGATGATGATGATGATGATGATGATGATGATGATGATGATGATGATGATGATGAGATGATGGTGGTGGTGGTGATGATGATAATGATGATGATGATAATGATGATGATGATGATGGTGATGATGATGATGATTATGATTATGATTATGATGATGATGATGATGATTACGATAATGGTGATGATGATGATGATGATGATAATGATGGTGATGATGATGATGATGATGATGATGATATTAATGATGATGATGATGATGGTCGTGATAAGGAAAGAGATGTGATAACGATGGTGATTATTATGATGAACATAAAGACGGGAGAAATGTGTTGTATCTTTTCTTACTTTTTCGGAGGGGAGGAAGTGCCTCCACTAAACTAGCACTGCGAGCATGGAGAGAGGGAAATGTGACAGATAGCAACTCCTTACATGTCAGGAGTCTCTAGTGTAAACCGATTACACTTTCCTTTGGACACTTTTTGTTTGACATTTGATGGAACATAGATTGAAATTAATAACTACCCCAAGTCTCAGGCAAGGTGTTCTAAAGACTGTAGTGTTAGCATCCAAGAGTGTTTGACATTATCAAAACAGTTATAATTATTTTCTTTTTCTGCAGTCTCCTCTTTATCTTGGGACTCATTTGAGCAGAACTGTCTTTGGCAGATGTTGATGGTTGAAGAAACACCAGTTGAAATGATTGTTGGGATACTACCTCATTTAACACAAGAAGAACATCCTGAAGCCTTGTCAGCTTTGCTTGTACAGTTACGTCAAGAAAGGTAATTGTCTTCTAAGCTATATGATAATATTAATCTTAAACTTAATCTTAATCTTGATCTTACCTTTTCTTTTTAATCTTTATCTTCATCTTTGCCCCAATCGTAAACTTTGTGTTACCCTTAATAGGTCTTAATCTTCTTCTTAATCTTCATCTTCAACTTAATCTTCATCTTGATCTAAATCAATCTGAATCTTACTCTATTACCTTTATCTTGACTTTCATAGTATATTGAAGTCGCGAAGGAGAGGAACCACGTCGTAGTCTCGATGGTCCCTTCTTACCCACTGTCTAGGCTTTTTACATCAATCACAGTTGTGGTAAGAAAATTTACTTAATACTCATCCTCCTCCCAGCAAAAAGAAGCTCAGCTTTTGTACCAGTTAAGAGGATCTTTTGCTAATTTAGATAGAATTAAATTTGATAAATTGAAGTCGATTTGCTTCCCACTAAAAATTAAAAAATTAATCTGCTATGTGTTTGTCGTGTGAAGATCTATCTGCAGATCAAATGCTATGTAAATTTAATTGGTGAAATATGCACATGTCGCGTCTAGGGTCTCTATTTCTGTTGCTCACAGCACGGTTGTACACTGTTATGTTCTCAGTATATTTATGCTTTATTAGAAAGGTCGAGAATAACAGTTTCAAGGTTTCCAAGATCTTTAGTCAAACTTTGATCATCATTATCATTAACCGTAGTCTGTTTCAGTCTCTTGGTGCACCCACGAAAGACATCTTTCTTCCATCCCAGCTGCGGTATTGCCTTCTCTGATGCTGCCTTAAATCCAAGTGCTGTT
Source organism: Chrysaora quinquecirrha (assembly GCA_014526335.1). Lineage (NCBI taxonomy): Eukaryota > Metazoa > Cnidaria > Scyphozoa > Semaeostomeae > Pelagiidae > Chrysaora > Chrysaora quinquecirrha. The sequence continues at coordinate 1,281,607 of JACTAT010000058.1, read as the reverse complement.
CTCATTGTCCATATCATCAAACCGGATTCTTTGAACACCTCCAACCTTCCCTTGAACAACAAAGCTCGCCAAAAATATCGGCGACACTGTGTCATAAGTAGGTTTTACCTTAAAATCCGGTCTCATTATAGTATATTTGGATTACTAGATCTCACTCCCCCCAACTCAATGTTAGGACCATGGAAAGCATCAATTTCCCCAGCAATGACTTTCCTAGCGTTTTTGGCGAGGTTTGTAGTGTTTTCGTGATTTTGTTTGCTCATTAGATTTGCACCTAGTCTATTTCTCAATAATCTTCTCCTAAGGTCCAGTATTTTCTGAAAGAACAAAGTAGTGAGAGAGAATTCCCTTAGCAGAATCTCTTAGAGACTTACCGAAGTCTTTGATTCAATGTACAACTTCGATGAGCAAGCGCAATCTTCAATTTTCTTTCTGAGCTTAGCTTGTTTGATTTATAAGTTTCAGGAATTAAGTTCCAAATGCGAAGCTTTGTCATTGTTACTAATCATCTTTGCTGTTTCCACCCTACCTTATAAAATACCTCAAGAGCTTTTGGAGCCTCATAGGAAAATATCTTTAGTACGTTTTGAGTGTGTACGTTATTACCAGATTATAATGTAGTCGGCTCAGGACTGCGTTCAAAGCAAGAGGTTACAGGTTCGAATCTCGTCCTCGTCCATTATTTCACATTATTCTAAACGATAGCTGATTATTCTAAAAAATAATTCTCTTCTTTCAGTCCAACTGCAGACATAATTAGGCCACTGCTGTGTATGAAATGTGGAAACAAACCAGGAATTTTTCAGTTGAGCACTTGCTTGTTTAAATATTGGTTCCAGTCAGAAGGAAGAGAACTTGCTCATATCATTGCGCAGACTCTAGCTAAGGTAACAAATCAAAGTGGAAAGAGAAGACAAGGAAGGTAGGCCATATTTGATTTTAATTTCTTGTACAAACTATATACTTTGTACTGGCCAAGCAAAACTGGAAAACATTATTTGCCCACACAAGAAAATTTATGTTCAGCAAATTTTTCTTCGTAACAAGAAGCATGTTTCTTTTTTACAGGCAAAATTTTTTTGATGATCATAGTCAAAAACGTGTTTGCTGTTGGACAAATCTAAGAAATGTTTCGATATTTTGTAAAAAATGTGTTGCTCAAAAGCTTGCACAAACTGTTCTACAGTTTTGTTAGGACAGACCTGTCACCCAGGCAGACCCTATTGTAATCTCTGAACAGAGTCAGATAACATAAGTAATGGTCCAAGGTGACCATTTTCGGTACCACTATTGTTCTTAAAACATTAGAAATAATAGGCCATCATTCAAAACCTTCAACCAACCATCAATTATTCCATCCCAAGCTCTGCTTCTACAAAACTTAACGCTATTTCTTATGCACTCATGAGTATGGATATATTTTCTGTTACAGAGGATCAAGCAGGTTCCAGCCAACTGTGGAAGACATTCTATCACATTTAGATCTTTACAGAAAGGCCTGTCACACTGCCAAAGATAAAGGACGTAAGTTTGCATTCACTGCCCCATCATTTATGGCCTTAGACGCCGTTTACACGAGATGGGGTCCCAAAAAGGTCACGATAGGCTTTTCGTTAACACAGGTACGCATGGATCCGTCCCTTTTCGGGAACGGGATCGTATTTTTTGGGTGCACCATTTGGCTCCGTTCCCGAGAACTTTTAGCGTTTGATCATGTGATTGTAAAGTCGTTCAGTTCCGCGCATAGCATATTTTTCTAGTTTACATTCTGCTTTTAAAACATCTGAAGCGAAATAGAGGCTGCCCTTATGCCCTGTGATTCACTTTTTGGCGGAGAACTTGTCCAGAATTGCATAGGATAGGATAAAATGACCAACAGCACATATAGCTAATTGTTCAGTAGTGAAGGCCAAAGGGTACTTAACCGGGCTTACTATGGTGACGTATTCATATGAAAAGTGGAAGCCTGTGGGTTCATGGCCTCGCCTCCTGCTTACTTACCTGGTTCCTATTTTCGATTTTTGTCGTTGAACACCGCGTGCTGAAGGTTTTGTATTTTTATTCAAGAAAGGTGGAAAACATCTCAAGCAACTCTGACCTCGAATCCTGTTTTCTGTTAGCAAATCTTTCCTTTCCCAATGTGCACAGGTTTTACCTCCAAAGACTCAGGCCAAGCGATCAATTTTTTTTGCCAAACACTGGAAATTTTAGGACCTAAATAGGGCCTAGACTCGCATGTTGAACCAACAAAAATCTGCTGTTTAGCTGTTTGCTTTTAGCTTTATATCTTTTGCTTGTAATATCAGTGTTGTGACTTTTACCATTTTGTGTAGTTTTCAAGTTTGAGTCTCTGAAAAGCGCTATTGAGCAAGTGAAAGCTGGTCCGATAGATTCCAAAACAAAATCAAGGTCAGTACTGGTCGTCTTCCATCGTCTTCGTATTTTAAAATCCCAGCGATATAGCTTTTATATTCCTATCATCAGATGCCGAGTTTTCGATACAAAATTTATGGTTAACATAAAAATTAGGTCCAGGCGAAAAGTTTCACTATCTAAGCTCTAGTGTGGTTGATTTTTATGCATCAAAGTTAAAGATTTTATAAAGACTTCGGACACGTCTTTAGATCAGTTGGAAGGTGCTGTGACGTCGTGGCCCAATCCAGCTGACTCGTGGTGTCAGAAGCTCAGAGAGACCAGGTCGGTGTTGGAGCCCCAGCTACGGTAGCGTTACAGCCAGGGGCGAGGTCTCGATTAGTTAACTTGCTACTGAGATCCTAGTGACTGGCGCTAAATACACCATTTCACCTTCACCTTCACCAGTCGAGGTGAATAGTCTCAACCCCAGTCAGTTTTCAGTGCCCTTGTACAATTAGGCTTTGAACATTTAGAAAATCAGTAGAACAACCGCCAAAACAATGAAACTTTGCGCTGAGACAAAATGCTAGTTTGCTTGATACCCATTTGGTACTACTAAATTTTACATCTTGCCATTTGGTAGGTTCCAAAAATTATTTGAAGACTGTTTGGTGCCTGGAGAACGATCGTCTAGAAAACGCGCTTCAGAACGAGTCAGGCGGACAACGAGGCGAAGAAAACCAGCTAGTGAATCCTCAGATGAATCATCGTCAGAAGAGGTATCGAATTTGAACTTTGCCGTATGTGTGTGTTACCGTAAAAAACCAAATCTAAGTAGGCTCTTGGATTATATTAATTCGGCCCCCTTTTTCGGGCATGTAATTTGGTGCTATACATGCTGTTACGCTTTAATGAGAAGGGAATTGCGCCAGGAATCATCAAAGCTTTCGAGACATGAAAACTTATTAGAAAATTGTCAAAACCTGGGGTATTAGGCTTACTATATGCCTGTATACCTTGAGACAATTCCGTCGAGAGTGGTGGTCCGAGTGGCGAAAGTTCCGGAGCCCGGACTCTGAAGTGTCCTGCAAAATTGAAATTCACGTCGATTATTCCCATTCAAAAATCCTAGGGGCTCCTCGGTCCAATTTCTTTTCCCGGAGACCCACGCTATCTCTCGTCGGCCCTGCTCTGAAGGCGTATTCAAGGGAGCTGCGATGAAAAGAACATCCATTCGAAATTTTGAAGGCAGTTTAATCGATTGGCTAGGCTAAAGACGGGAAGAAATTGCACCAGAAGGAACTTGGGGGGGGGCATTTAACGGAAAGGATGATTTTGTTTGAAATTTGGGTGGCTTGTACATGGGTCTAATAACCACGTATGTTACTGGTATCAGGTGTTATTGCACACCACTCCTGCAAACTAAGCTCCTTTTAATGCAATCCTTTTCGCTGATGTACTTATGACTGCTGTGATTTCTCTAAGGATGAGGACGAAGACGACGATGAAGACGATAACGATGATGACGCTGATAATGATGAGGAAGACTCAGATAATGAGGTCGCATCCAGTCCTAGATCACCATCACGGAAAAGAAGGAGGAGGACTAAACATGTTGATTCAGACGAAGATTAGAAGGTTGGTAGAAAGAAGATTTTCAATTGACTGTCATCTTGATATGTCCTGAATTCTTTAGAGCCTTGCAGAATGAGATTCAATGGTGTATTCAAAATGAATGTTGAACATTAAACTTAAACTAAGGATCTTCTGGTATTAATGTTTCCTTCCTCGATGAATCAACCGAGAACCGAACTTCCCTTCCCTTTAGTTCGTGTCCTCTTAGTTCTCTTATTTTGAGCAGTTGGGAAGGAGGGAACGAGGTTGGACCGACTTCTCTACGCAAACTCACTTTGATAAAACTAGCTGTTTGAATGGTACTACGCGATTCGTAAGAACAGGAAAGGCATGGACAAAAGAGTGTATTAGCTGTTTTTTTATCATTTTCACCATTACTCCCTATTACTTAAATACATGTTTTTGTTACTCAAAACTTCCCAATCCCACATCCTTTTAACATATGTTGTTTTACCGTAAGTTCTGGTTACTCTTTTTACAAAAGAGATATTAAAAAGTCTTGATATATTAAACAGTGTTCTGTCTGACAACTATAATTCATTCCCTAGGCTTAATCATCAAGTATTATGTACACCCTGAACTTATTACACAAGTCTCCATTGCCTCTCATAAAATCTAGGCTAACAACAAAAGCAAAAGACGATTCTTCAAAAGATGGTTTTAGGCAAATTGAGCACTAGGCCATCCAATTCACTTTGTTCATGTAAATGGTTGTTGTTGTTGTTTTAGGCTGCTGATGCTGTTTGCAAAGAGTTGGGCTTATGTAATGAGTCTATAATTCGCTACAATGGCTTAGCAGTCTTGATCATTTCAGAACTACAACAACTTAAGGTGATGGCTGGAATAACTGGGACTCGTGTAATAAGTCTAACCCCCATAACTAGTTCTGAAATGATCAGTATTTTTTCAGTTTGTGGTTAATTTTCCTCGTTAGACCCTGGATTCGCTGATTTTTTTGCTTGTTACATCTTTGTTTGAAGAACTGAAAGTGATTTTCGTTGCATTCTTCGATTTGTGTGCGACAAGTTGGATGCTGTCATAGTTAGGCCTTCTGCCCCCGCAAAACATCCATCGTAGAATCCCTTTGGCGCAGATCTTGAACTTGTTATGCAGGAATCCATATAGAATTGGATTCAAGGCACTGTTGGAATACAAAGCCATCTCTGCGCTCATTGTTACCAGGGACATATATGGTGGTGCCTTGAAACGTGGTCCCATGACATAGAATATGAAGGAAATGACATGCATTGGTAGATTACAAAGCATGAAAGCAAAGAACACTGACAGCAGCATGATGACGGTCTTCTTTCGGCGGTAATGCTTCTTTCGGAATCTCTGCAATCTTCCTTGGACATTTGATTCATTCCGGGGATATTATGGAACCACAGATTCAAGAATATACGCAAATACAGATATGCCATGATGACCCCTGGGAGAGCGTATTGGAGTGTGAACAATGCATAAGTGTATGCTGCCGCATCTCTGCTCGGATTTTGCCAACCGAATTCGCCGCATACTTTTATCTTTGGAGACGTTTCATTCGGCCCGCCGATTGTTTTCACCTCGTATACGAAAATCATCGGCGCTGCTGCTGCAATTGTTGCCATCCAGATGCCAAAGATAAACAACAGGTGTAGTCGCTTTGTCATGCGTCTTTGAAGTGGATGTATGACTGCAATGTATCTAAGAGATCAGTTCAGATAATCAACGCAACGAAAAACGCTAAAAGACGCAGAGTACAGTCCTTGTGGGACATATATGCAGGGAAACCAACCCGGGTAATGTATGTGCAGAACAGTGGAGGATATTCAGTACAGTAGAGGGATATCATCAGTAAAGGGTCCACTGTACTGAATATCCTCCACCGTATTGATGATATCCCTCCACCGTACTGATGGTATCCCTCCACTGTACTGAATATCCTCCACAGTACTACACACCTCCACTGTAATGCACATACTGTATGTATGTGACATACATTACCCGAGGTGGAAACAAAAACACTTGCTTGACACTATGTTAGTTGAAGGCTTCGATACTCGCAAAAACTCTGCCTTTTAGCGGACACTTTCACAAGGGAAACAAGTTTTAGGATTTGTTTATAGCTACGGCCAAACTAGGAAACATTTTCATACGACAATCTTGGGTGAAAAAGTTTGACATCGTGTCTCAAAATTTGCTGGTTTGATGTTGCTGATATTCTGCAGGTATAGGTGCTTGAAACCCCAAACCTTAACAGAGTTGCTACTTTTCTCAAATCAACACTAAATGTAGTGTACAGTAAAAGCCCGCACATACGAACCTTCACTTATTAAGAACCTACAGCCTGAATTTATATATATTCTACCCAATAAATAAGAACCATTTTAGCCTGACATCCAAAGAGGTTCTTCATTAAGAAAACTTGGATCACTCGCTGGTGTTTGAATTCAATTTGTGCTTTAGACCCCGTTTACACGGGATCGGATCCGAATGGATCCGAACCCAAACGTATTCGGACAGGCCTTGCGTTTACACGGGACCTGAGGGATCCGTATAATTTTGGATCCGCTATCCGTATACTTTCGGGATCGCTTTCAGAAGCGATCCAGCACGGTTCTGATCCCACTGAGGTCTCGTGTAAACGGGCTGGATCGGATCGAAAAGTATCCGGAAAGGGAACGAGGTTAAAAAAAATGTAAAATCGAGGGCATTTTAACATGACAGAGTGAACTCAGCTTTGTTTTCTTCGCTGTCAGACTCAAAAAAGACAAATTTCTGTTCTTTCATGCTCTTCCTGGTGTTTGCAGCCTCAAATTTGAAGCAATCGCTTTTCAAAATTAAAGAATAAAATTTTACAGCATTTGGATTTGCAGCTGAATTTGCAGTAAAATGATAACTATTGGCATAGCAACTGTTTAGAAACATCTGCTGGTTTGAACGTTTACTTAAATATCAAAAGCAAGGCCCTTGCAAGGCTTGTGACTTATCTCAAGTCTGTTATTTTCGAATTTCAGGTGCCATTTTAGTTGATAACACCTCTGGTGCGAAGTAAACACAAAGAAAATTTCAGCGGATCCTTTTGGATCCGATCCCCTGTAAACGCGAACAGTTTTGGATCCGATTCCGTGTAAACGCCCTTCAAAAAACGGGACCGGTCCCAAATGGATCCGATCTCTTTTGGATCCGATCTCGTGTAAACGGGGTCTTAGTTAACCTCCTTCATGGACTCCAGAAACAATGCATTCAAAACATTTAGAAGCAGGGACCTGCTAAAGCTGCTAAACTGCAATCGCTTAAGATCCTCTTTTAAGAACCTCTACCCTGATTATGGTATACATTTAATTACATAAGAGCCTAAACAAGCTGAACTCAAAAACTTAGGTTCTTGTGTGTGGGTTTTTACAGTATTTCAAGTATTTACAGGAACAAAAGCATCAGTTTATTGAACTTTTTAATAAAATTTCAAACGAAGTTCCCATTTCCTTCAAAAATTTCTCTCTTTGCTTCGAAATGTCCTTCCTATGTCCTTCAACTTTTTACTACTTGCGACTGCCTTAATGTGATTTTAGAAGTAAATTTCCTTCCAGTTGGAAGCACGAAGACCCATTTAAGACCACACCAGCGTTTTAACGCAGCGGGAACTTTTGGTTAGTGTTAGAGTTGAGGAAGTTCTCTAGGAAGAAACTAGCTTAATTCAGCTACCTTTAAGCCTACTGTAAATAGATTAAAGACATATGCTGCATGCTGTAAATAAATGATGATGATTATGATGATGATAATAATGTTGATGATGACGATGATGATGATAATGATGATGATGATGGTGGTGATGATCTCGATGATGATGATATGATAATGATGATGATGATGGATGATGATGATGCCAATGATGATGATAATGATGATGATGATGATGATGGCGATGTGATAATGATAATGATGATGATGATAATGATGGATGGTGATAATGACGATGGTGATGATGATGATAATGATGATGATGATGCTGATGATAGCGATGAGGATGATGATGACGACGATGCGGATGATGATGCTGATAATGGTGATGATGATGGTGATGATGGTGATGATGATGATGATGATGACGATGATGCTTTTGATGATGACGATGCTGATGATGGTGGTGGTGGTGGTGGTTGTGACGATGATAATGATGATGATCATGATCATGAACATGGTGATCATGATGATCATGACAATGATGACGATGATGATGATGATGATGGTGGTGGTATATTGCTTAGTAAACGAGTTGGAGAAAAATTTAGGATATGCATTATTGTGACTGCAATGTCGCTGAAAAACAGCTTGTTTGACTTTCCATCAAAATCGGTTGAAAATTTATCTGCGTGCAGCATCAGAATGTTTCACAGAAAGATGAAAGTGCCTACATTGTGTGAGAAGAGTTCGAGACCGCATGCAGGCGATGCATTTGGGGACTTGGAACCAGGTTTGAAAGCATAGCACTCACCTATCAACAGCCGTTGCAAGCATGGTAAAATTGACACGCCAACGGTTGACATTTGAATAAACGGCATTGATTTACAGATGCGTTGACTGTATGTCTTGATAAAAGGATACTCCCAACTTGCAAGCTGATAGGGGGCACATATCACAGCAACTAGCAAATCACCGACGGCCATGTTGAGCAAGAAGTAGTTAGTCGTTGTTCGCATTCGTCGGGTGAGCATGATGGTCAACAGTAGCATGCTGTTCCCAAGAAAGGCAATGATTATGATCAAGCTGTATATTGTGGTTCGTGATGCCTCGACGCCCTTGCTGCTCCATGTCTGGCTGATTGTTCCTTTGGCGGTTGGTGTAAGGACCGAAAACACTGTTGATGAAACGTTTGATGTCTGATTGAGCTCCATGGTTGGTCTTTTGGTCAAAATGATCTCGCAGATTCATTTCTGTGATCTTTAGAGAGCGGTTATGGTTTACTCCAAAGCTTAGGCAGTATTTGGAAGACAACCTAAATGAGGGAGCGAATATCAAGTAATTTTGTACAGTATTATACCGAATTAATGCTACACTAGTTATTGCTATACACTCATTTTTTTATAAGAAACTGTATATTCCTTTTTTCTAAAAATCAAGAATTTCTTCTATATGGACTAAGAAGTAAAAATAACTATTTCCGCTTTTAAATTCAGCATTCTATTTTACTAATGTGCTTACATTGAAGTAATGCCCGAAAACTGTCATACTTAGAGTCAATTCCAGAAAATGACCACATTTAGACTGATGAACATGACCCCTCACATTAGACACTTATTTCACTAAATTTTCGAAATTTAGATTTCTAACGTTAAGAAACTCTGCAAGAAACTTTTAACCAATTGTGCTCAAAGTTAAGAAACCCTACTAATGGCTCAGAGCATATTTTCTGATGAACAATGAGTGTAAGTTACCCTAAGATAGTTGTTAATAGGTGATAGCACATACACCTGCTATCTTTGCAAGCTGTGTGTTTCTAAGATCATATACGTCAGATCCCAGACGTAAGGGATCTGGAGCCAAAGCTATGGGTTTGTAAGAGGCGCTTTGAGAGCATAGGTTTATTACCCTGGGTACCAGTGGACTTATTGAATTGAATTGTACCTTATTTACTGCTAGTTTTACAGTAGTGACGAGTGCACTAATTTACACTAACATTAAGCAACATCATAGATTGCAAACTCATCATTAATAACAGCAACCTTGATCTTCTCAGACAATAGGATTAGCCTACAGTCCAACTTATTATATGAGTCGTTTCTGTTTTTTATGGCGGCTGCTCAAGCAAGTACGTGTGGGTGTGGTTTGTAGAGGTGGGGGGCTGAGAGCAAATCTACGACTTTTGTAGTGAGTCTAGGGTACCAGTACCTCAAAGGCCACGTGTAAAAGAAAGTGAGAAACAAGGTAAACAGAGAGGAAAGATGAAGGCTTCCCTTCTTTTTCCCTCTGTCTTTTCCCTGTTTATAATATTCCTCTGCACGTGGCTCTTCAAGGCTCTTGTACCGAGAGCGTGGGTTGCTGAGCTTAGCACAGGGGGTCCACTGAACAGCATAAGGTTCACTGACCAGCTATGGGGCGCTTACGATGACATTAGACCGCTTACGAAATTTGTTCAACATTTTTGAACGACGCCATTGCATCCCCGACTCTTACGATGTAATGGAAACATGAGTTTTGATATAGGAACATGTTTTTGATCGTCGCCGTCGACGGGTATACGCTTAAAAATGTGTTCGGCTCCCATATCATCGCTTTGCGATGACTACAACAACTGCTTGAGGATATCCCAGTGTGTTCCCGTCGTCCGCGTCGCTCACGATCATATAGTAACACGAACATTGCCGTCACGACGCGGACACTCGCTCACGATTACGACTATATCGAAGCCAGGCTTAGCGCGCAAAAGGCGTGTACCACAAATTTTACTATATGCTGTTGACTCAGCTGAGCTGCTGTGTGAGATGAGACTTAAAATTAAGCCGGATTTCTACTAGGCAAATTCTTTGCGCGAAGGGAAAATTTCGTCGCGATGTATGCACATCAGTATATTATCCGTTCCGTTCGTCGCAGTAAATGACCCAGATTGGTGCTCGTAGTTTTTGCCATGGAAGCTTTTGGCGCATGATATCATGTAAGCAGCTGAAATTTCTAATAATACCCACATGAAGAACTAGAGAAACTACACAGCTTCGCAGATTTGAAGTTGGTTTTTATATTAATAATTGATTAATGTTTGCAGTCAAAATTGTGTCTTATCGAAAGTGCTGTTTCACATACTGTATGCGGCATTCATAAGCTTTGAGCTATAAGGTTTCGCAAACACAGTAAATATTTTGATGTTATTGTTTTGATTGTGGCCATGATCAACACGGTTGAGTTTGGGCTCATTAGGTTCCGTTTTGTGCGCTCTTTCATTTGATGTATAGCAAGTTATTTTATTGTTAAGGTTAGAAAATTTGTTTGGTTGCAACTTTGGTGTTTGGTGCTTTGGCCTTTCTTCTGTCTGTTTTTATTGGTCCAGCCCTAAAAGTTGCTTTTATATCTACGCCCTAACAGAATGTCTGGTACCCCTAAAAGTCTTTATTTTTGCTCTTTTCTTGCTTTTAAATTAAATTGACAAGATTTGCAATGATATAGTCTAAACAAACAAAGCCATCTAAACCAGAAAGTTTAACAAAACCCCAACCCTAGTTTCTTATCAAACGATTGCTTATTAAAAGTGTTATATTGCCATTCAATAATTACAGTAGAAGAGCCAAAGTTCTTATAAAGAAATGAATGTTATCTCTTGCAGTTGTTCAATTCCTAATCATCTGCAGAGAATCTAAACAAGGTGCTTGAAATTTCGATAAATCGCGGCTACACGCTTTTTTTTATAAGGAACCTACCTCAAGGCCTAGTTCTTAAAGTTCCTTATTTTTGGGCCTCTTTTGAGGCAATTGTAGTTCCAAAAGTTCCTTAATAGTTCCTTAATTTTAAGTGCACCTACAGTGGTCTTAACAATAAAAGAGAGACATTTGCATGTGAGCAAAGCTCGAGACTACTCAAAGAAACATTGGATACATGCTTAACGTGCAATTTATGTGATTTTCGACTGTAAATGAATGGAACCGGCTTTCTAATTCTTGATTATTAGCAGTGATAAAAGTATTCAACATTCAGAAGTTCCTTAATGATTTTCTCTTTAGTAGTATAAGTTCTTTAAATTTTCGGGCCTTCTACATGTAGGTTCCTTATAAAGTGGTTCCTTATAAAAAAAGCGTGTAGTATATATAAAATATGTAAGGCTATCTACTCACAGCGGCAAGATTGAAATCGTGAAAGCTCCGTCACTGAACACAGCAAAAGGAAGGATTTTTTTCCTAACGCCAATTTATGGCAGAGGGCAGATGTCCGCGCAGTATAAACGAGATGAATAATTTTCGGGGCAGATGATTTTCTCTTTCCTGCTTACAGAGTTTCGAGAGTTCAGTTAAAACCCACCCACATGTTATTTTTTTTTTTCTTAACGCATGCGTGTATTCGCTTGCGCTTTTGTTATTTGGCGCTTGCACTGACTGCTTGATCCAGACTCTTGTTAATTGCATTAAACGAGAAACAAACTGGAAAAGGTGAAATTAAACTATGCGCAAAAAATGCCACATTGTGGGTTAAACGGGGCCCATTCAAAAACTTTGATTGTATTACTTGTCTTTGCATCTTAGGGCATTAAATCGCATGATTTACTTTGTTTTGTTTGTTTGTTTGTTTGTTTGTTTGTATTTACTGCCTCTTAGGTTAGTTGAGATATCGACCGGTGGCGTAACCAGACATCAAACATTGGGGGGGACGTAAGGGCGTGGTCAAGAGAAATTAGGGCGGGGTTTTAGAACAAATAGTCAAGTCATACCCTACGACACTTTTACATTAGATTTAGCCTATGTGCAAGACCTATCTTGATGATGATTGGTGCCCCCAATGTCCCCAGTGCCCCCTTGGCTATGCCACGTGGACATACCTACTTGTAGTTGGCGTTTATTTCACCCTGCAATGGGATACTCCCAGCTTGTATGCTGTATCCAGACTTGTTAGTGTTAGTATGAAACAATTCCTTCGTCGTTTATAGTCTTGTTATCTACATTTAAGTGCACTCGTGAATATTTAGTTTGTGCAGGTAGGATCTTAGGTGATGGCAAATAGTTTTGCTTAATGCTGCTAAACGAAAAACTGTGCATATGTACGCAAAATCCAGCGAATAAAAATAAATGATCAAACTAGATTAAATTTCCCATGATATGAAGTGATATGTATGGCAACGAGGGAATATGGCATATGGCACGACAGCTATCAAAAACAATCTTTGCAATCCACTTTGCAAGTTTACGAAGCTTCGGATTTATAAAAGCATGGAACATAGACTTGTCCGATTACTCTGTGGTTCAAATAAATTAAGCGCAGCACGTTTTAATTCGATTTAAGAGCAAGCTAAGAACAGACTGAAATTGAAGCCGGTCTTGGTTACAATGTTAAAGAAGCCCCACGAACACTAAGCTAAATTCGGCAAGGTTTTGCATACATGTATTCGTCAAAGTATTGCTGTATGACCTGTATGTCCTTAGTCTAGCTAAAATTTGCTGCGTTGATTTTCGGAGAATGGACCTTTTCAAAGAGGCCTGGGTTGGGGGCAAAATTTTTCTGGAAAATGGTAGACCTTTCCATTAAAGGAATCCTCTTTGTGTGCAACGGTTTTCTCTGGTTAGCACGATACAGAATGATTTGGTTTATTTACTTCCCTACAGTGCGGTTGCGGTGAAGTCTGCCCGTGCGCGGCGTTCCGGAATCTCCGTTGCAGCGACAATTATCTCCTGTTACCCCCCTCTTCCAAGTGAGTGTCAGGTAAATGATATTTACAATGATATTAAATGCAATAATGAATTTTGTTGGCTTTACAGGACCTGTAGGTTTGGAGTCTTTTTGTCAGAGAAATCGTGATTAAAGGTATAATCTGTTTTTATTTGCGAAACCTGCGCAATTACGGTATATAATCAATTATGCCACTTGCACTTTATTGCGTTGTTGATCAAATTTAGCAATATTGCTTTCGCATGTCAATACCTTATGAACATACTATGGGGTGTTTCTTGTACTTGCAAATGAGAATAACGAAAATATCGCTTATTAAAAACAATTAAGCGAACAAGACAAGCTATCAGTAATATTATGTTAGGGATATGAAGTTTCTGGCATATGTCATGCTTATTGACAAAACACCTACACTCTTTTTTTTATAAGAAACCCGTTTATAAGAAACTCAGTACTGAGATCAATATTGGTTAAGAAACCTTCAGTACTCGACACAAAATGATAAGAAACTCGCAGGTCTCAACAATCTTTAGAAATGGAAATATAGCATCAAAAAACGAACTTCTGTTACACCATAAGTGTCTATTTTTACAAATGAACAGCTGATGTATACGTGAATTGTATTGCATCTTCATCTTCTATTTGTAAAATTTTAGTGTCAACTACCTGTTCTGGCACTAAAAATTTTGATCCCTAAGAAACTGCTATAAGAAACTTTCAGTACCAAAATTGTCCAAAAGTTAAGAAACTTTGAGTACTGAAAAAAATCTTAGTTTCTTATAAAAAAAAAGAGTGTAGATTGTTTTGCAATTTATGCAAAGAGACAGAATACCAAGAAACTCCTTCGGTTATTGATATAGTTATAAGGCCATGTCTACACGGACACGTTTTCGCAATGATTTCGTTGCGTTTTCACCTCTTATCAACGCGGCAAATCTGCGACTGAAATCACAAGCTTAACGCGACTTTTTGAAAACACAATTTTCCCGTGTAGACACCGAAAACACAAACATTTGAAAAGATACAACGAAAACAATAACTTTCGGTGGTTAATTGGTATTGAATTTCAAATTTAAAGTTAGGAAACGTGACATCATCGTTTCGGTGTGGACAGCGAAAACGTTCTAAAACGCTCATGTAGACGCAAAACTTTTGCTACGTTTTCATTGACCTAAAAACGCAACTTTTTGAAAACGTATCCGTGTAGACGGGGCCTTTGTATGCGATTTGCGTTATTGAAGGAAAACATTACGGTCTCGCGCCCGTATCGCGGTATTTAGGTTTCACTGCACGGTATGGTACTGCACAAAGATAAGAAGAATTAGCAGTGAAACTAGAAGAAAACATTGCTTTTCTTGTTTGAACCTTCTTATTTCGTATTGCTAATGAACATTGCGAGAAAAGGCGAAAACATCTTTGGACCTTATCAAAGCATTTTTTCGTCTGACGCTCTTCAGGAGGGGGGCTCTGGGGGGCTACCAAAACCCGAAAACCCGGAAGAAAATTGGGACAAACCCGAAAACGCGGATGACCTTAGTTTCAACAGCTGTTTTAAGAATTTTACGCATTGATATCCTTTTTGAGGTCTAAAACTCGAGAACCCGCATATTTTTACTACAATACCCGAAATCTGAGCAAAGAAAATGGCAAAACCTGTTGCCCGTTATAAATACTTGACCCGAAAACCCGCACGAGTTTTTGGAAAAACTCGAGAACCCGAGGGTAAAGTCGGTCGCACCCTCAACCCGTGAAATCCCAAAGCCCCCCTCCTTCAGAGTTTCAACGTCAGAAACAGACGAAAACAACAGAGGCTTCCGCAAAAGATGGCGGCTGTTATTTTTCTGTCCTTTGTTTTTTATTGAAGATTTTGAAAGAGGGTCATGGGAATAATTTCCTTAGCTACTGCAGCTGAGCACAAACACGTTGAATTCGTTGAATTCCGTATTCCGTGAAGAAATTATTCCCAGAATTCCCTTCGAAAACCCTTAATAAAAACACGATACTGACAGAAGCGGCCGCCATCTTCTGCGGAAGCCTCTATTGACTAAGGCGAAATTTATACCCAAATGCGGCTCGAAATGCGACAATCAGAAAAGTGAAGCTGGATTGGTGTTGTTATTAAAGACAGTATATCGGATAAGTATTCTCCATGGTTCAATTCAGAATTCAAATCTCTCACTAAAGCAAGGCATCTAAAAAAATTAATTTCGGTCAAGAATACAACTGTCAGATTAATGCAAACATAGAAGCAAGCATAGAAAAAACCAAGAAACTAAACCAATGAATTTAAGCGTGTCAATGTACAGAACAATTAAAAACTTGTCAAGGAGAAAATAAGCATCGTTAGGTGTTGTAAGTCAACTGCTTCAGATGTGATACACAAGAGAACTTATATTTCTACCTCGAAAGCCTGTTTCCACTGGGAGGTAAATACAATTAAACTATACCAAATTTTCACTAGAACCGTGTCAGTATGATTTGCCCTTGAAAATTTTGTGGCTGTTTGATGGATATCGTTGCGCGAATATTGTAGTATATGATCTTGGAAAAAGGTATTGGAACGGCCTGAATTTTGCTATTTTCTATTGATTCCCCCTTCTCCCCCGTTACAATGTTGTTTCGAATCATACTTGTCTTGCTTTACTAACAACATTGTCTCGGGGTAAGGAAGTGCAGTGAAGCTTATTAAATGAAAAATCCCTGAATTGGCCGTATTCCTTGGATAAGAGGATAAGAGCTTCTGACACACCCCGGAACAACCAACCCCCCCCCCCATCGTTTGTCCACCATTATTTTCTTTTATGGCGAAGGTGAAATAGTGTGTTTAGGGCCAGTCCACGAGGGAGGGGGGTTCTTCCATGGTAAAGCTACCCGGGGATGTGCCGCGCTAGAGGTTATACTTTTTCGGACGTCTAGTCTAGCAAAGGGCATACTTTTTGGCAGGGATGCTGTGCTGCAACTGCAAGCCGGGTCTTCATATCAAAGGATCCTTATCAATCTGGAGAGAACTAAAAATATAGAAGCAAGACAATATGGAAGCAAGAATATATGGAAAAGAATAGATGTTTTATAGAGGGTCAAGCTGCAACTAACAACAATTTGCTATAAATATAAACACAGGCCCCTTTCACTGGAAATAGC
The DNA here is from genome assembly GCA_014526335.1 of Chrysaora quinquecirrha. Classification (NCBI taxonomy): domain Eukaryota; kingdom Metazoa; phylum Cnidaria; class Scyphozoa; order Semaeostomeae; family Pelagiidae; genus Chrysaora; species Chrysaora quinquecirrha. Next base: position 1,265,134 of record JACTAT010000058.1, on the reverse strand, counting down.
AGCCCTCGAGATTTGCTGCCAGTCTGCCTCTGTTTGCGATGGGGAACCGGCCCTTTCTCATCATCCGTGCACCCATCTCTCGATTGCTGGCTGCACCCGTTGTCTACAGAGACGCCGGCCCTCTATATCGCTACGCAATCGTCAAGCTCACAAAATATCCCCAAGGTTTGGTAATGTCCGCCCAAACAGGGTACTCTACCCAGGACGGATATTGCTCAACCACCTAACCATCAGCCTGCCTCTTTTCCCGGGGGCTCTTTTCACGTCACACTTCCATTGCCCACATATAGCATTTAGTAGTATAATGTATAGTAGTGTATTGTATGCAGAATTTTGATTGCGTATTCAGTCTTCTAAATGAAGTTTGATTATTTGTTGCCAGGATACATACTGCTTTCTCTCTGTCGTATTTCTCCGAGTGGGAAGAGGAGCTGATTAACTGCTGTAATGCTTGGCGAATGTAACAACACCAGCAACTTGAGATCTAATGTTGTTTTTTCTATGTTAATGCTACTATGCTATTTTTTGCTGTCGAGAAGAAGTTAGAAGCCCTCCGGAGACGGCGGGTAACTCAGCTAGTAACGCACGCATTCTTGCTTCAATTTACATCTGATGTGCACGGGGTATACGTATCTCGACTGTTGCAGAAAATTAGGCTAGAATTATGCTGCTCTTGTAAAACTACACAAATTGTGCTACACCAGGCTACACTCGGCTTAGTTGCTCTCTTCTTTACTCACGGAGGCGCACCAACTACATTACTACATTAAGTATACTCCCGATAACTCGAACCTCCAAGGAACGGATGGAAATAGTTCGAGTTAACGAATTTTCGGGTTATCAGGCTCTCGGTAAGTTGAATTTTGGGGAAAAAGTTTATTTGTTCGAGTTATACCGAGTTTCAGAGGTTTTTTCTAACTGATGGTGTACTGATGTCTGCACTTTTCATGCTTTTCCTATTTTTCTGTAATATTAAATTTATGCATTCATTCGCATTTGTTTCGTTCTACGTTAACGTTAGGTTGTCACGATATTCACTACCCTGGGTACCAGAGCCTCAAGATTGGAACCGCAGAACAAAATAAAAAAAAAGTAATAAGTTGAGCAAAATACGATTTTGCCTCGTATATTGCCCAACTTATTATTTTTTTTTATTTTGTTCTGCGGTTCCAATCTTGAGGCTCTGGTACCCAGGGTAGATATTCACAGGCTTATTACGATGTGATGTGTTTGCAAATGTCTTATGAAATTTTGTATGTGAATATAAACGAGTTGTCTCTTTCTATACACTCTTTTTTTATAAGAGCACGAACAATTTTATAAGAACACGACACGGGCCTGGATTTTGCCCAGATTTTAGAACAAAATAAGAACAAGCTGAGGCTGGCCTTTTCAAAAGATCTATGATTATCAGCTAAATATGAAAGTAAGACAGTCAGACTGAGCGTAAAAAGCAAACAACAAAGAAATGGACAAGCATGCTGCATTTTTACAAAAACCTAGTGCCACTCCAGACATTCATTTGAAATATAGATATCTTATACCAAGGAATGAAGAACAGATAAAGAACATTTCAGGCTCAAAAGGCAAAAACTTAAGACTTAAGAACAGCCAGCCTCGACCAAAATGTCCTGGTTCTTATAAAAAAGAGTGTACTCCACAAAGTTTCAGGACATGTGTAAATACAGTTAAAATAAAAAAAAACCTTACCTGAGCTGTAAGAAGGTACTTCGTTTAGCAAGTGGTTATGCAAATTAAACCCAGCTTCTTGCTCGCGAGATTCTTGATTATGTCATACACTGTCAAGAATTGTTGCCATCCGTTTTTGACTCTAAACTTTAAATCTAGTTTTCTAGGTTTTTCAGTCATTTCCTTTATATAAGCTCCTTACGAGAAAAAACCCGTACACATCTACACGAGAAATCAAATATTTAGTTTAAATCCAAAAAATTAGCCGTGACAAACAAACTCTTATGTTGCGCGATATCATTCAGTTAATCCGACCGCTTCATAGTCATTATAGAAAGCGCAAGGCTAATGTTGGGCAAACAGACGGCTATACTTTTGACATGCCTGTTTTTTTGCATTCTTTATTATTTTAGATGTTTTGCGAGGGACTCTACAGCAAATCGCGAAATGCGCCATGAATAGAAAAATGCTAGTTATTTAAAAAGAGGTCCCAAATCTTTGTTTTATGTATATAAAGTTTGTTGTGTATTAGACTTAAAGCTGTAACGTGATTACCCAATCTCATTGCATCAAACTGATTAACTTAACCTGCAAGCTATAGCTAGCACCTGCGTTAACAGACTTACGGGCTTCTTAATGTAATTCGTACCACTGAAATGATTCTATTACTGAGGATCACATTTATAAATTCATGCAACATGTGAATGAAAACTCATAATAATCGCTAATATAACAAGTGATAATAACGAAAGCGCGTGATTATTTACAATTTTTTAAAGCAACTGTACTTCTAGTCCAGCCCTCAAAGTTGCTTTTAAAATATTTGGTATTTCAGCCTCCCAGAATGACAAGTGCCTCCTAAAAACTCTTTTTTGGCTCTTTTCTTGCTTTTTAAATTTAATTGACAAGAGTGCAATGATGTCGAAGGTGCTGTGGCGTCGTGGTGTAATCCAGCTGAGTCGTGGTGTCAGAAGCTCAGTTTGGTCAGAGTTCGAGCCCAGCCACGGTAGCGTCACGGCCAGGGTCAAGGTCTCGATTAGTTAACCTACTACTGAGATCCTAGCGACTGGCGCTAAAACACCATTTCACCTTCACCTATGTACTGTATGAAGAAAGCAATCTCAATCATGAAAAATTTAATAAAATCTCAGCCCTAATTGCTTATTGATCAATTGCTTACTAAAAAGTGTATTGCCAAGAGCATAAGTATAACGTGTTTTTTCCGAAGAGTGTTTCTTTGTCGGACGAAGACGCTTGAAGTAATGTCATATGTTTCATATGAAACGTTGGTTTGTTTGGCTTTCCTGAGTTTTGGGTAGACTTACTACATGAGTTGTAGTTATCGCTATTGAATTGAATTGCTGGACGCTCAAACTAACTGAAGCGAGCAACAACAACATCATTTCAATTCAATGTGAGCGAAAGTTAGGGACTTGGGAAGCAAGCTAAGTTTTGGAGTTTTGGGTAAACGAGGTTACGAGGCAGAAAGGTTTCTTATAAAAGGAATTGTGTAATATCTTACTCCTTCACTGCATTCAACATTCTTCGGATATTTCCCCAACTCTCTGTTGCCCCACATGATTTTAGGATTGCTGGTCCTCATTTCTAGGTTAGTAGGTCCTGCCCTGGCCATACGTCGAGCACTGGTGGTCGAAAATTTGAGATTTGCTCTAAAAGCAATGTATGACTGTTTGGCCACGTCATAAAATATTGCTTGGAAAGCATAAATAAGCTCAACTTCTTGTGCAATGTTTTCGAAATGTTTCAACAAAATTTTTTGCTTAATCAAAGCAAAATATGTTTGACAAACGATGTCTTGCGACATGGCCAAGCGATGAAAATCAGGCCCAAATCCACGAAAAAAAATGTATGCTTTGAGGCACCAATAAGGAATTTGTGGTGCGGGATACCGCATTTCCAAATGACATTGAAAGCTGAGGACCTGGGGTATGTATTAGACGCACCCCTTAATTTGGCCTTGTTTCTGAAGACTATTGAAGACGCTATGCAGAGGGAAATGCAAATGCACACATTTTTGCAGGCTGCCCTCGCCACTTGAAACCCTCTGCTGTGAGGTACAAGGAGAGTCAGCTGATCGTTAAACAATTAACCAACCGTGAAGGACACAAGTGGTTGATGGATCACATGATCGAGCAAGAAAACAGCCTCGTAATCGCAGTCATAAACAAAATTTACATTTTGGCTTTTGGAATTTTTATCAAAATGCCAAAATGGAGGACGATGAGGAAATCGCTGCGGAGCATGGGCCTAGCAGCAGAAGAGAAGCTTTAAAACGTCTTAAAAGACGACAGATTATTTCAAGAGACGAAGAAAGAGCTAAACTGAAAACTGTCAGACGAATTTTGAAGAAAAACCTAGCTGACAGAGACCCTGAAGAGCTGAAATTCCTTGACAGGTACTCCAAACTTGCAAATGAAGTTCTCAAGAAAAACGAAAAGAAAATTATATTACAAGATCGTTTGAAGGAGGTGAGAATGTTGCAAAGGCACTATAAAATTCTCTTGTTTTGATTTACTGTTTTCTCCATATCTTTTACAAAAGCATATAAATTGCGGAAGCCTACATCAAATTGGTGCCTCACTTCCTGAAAAATTATTTTATGATGATGATCCCCCATTCCCCCCTTCGCCTCAGATTCAGGTTATGCACTAGACAATGTGTATATCTGGGGACAACTCCTGCTCCTGGGCCAAGGTTGAATCACTAAGTGTTTGGTGCTTTGGGGGTATCAAGACCCGAAAACCCAGAAGAAAATTGGGACAAACCCAAAAACCTGGATGCCCTTAGTTTGGACAAGTGTTTTTAGAATTTTACACATTGACATCCTTTGTGAGGTTGAAAACCCGAAAAACCGCACATTTTTACTACAATACCGGAAACCCGGGCTAGAAAAATGGCAAAACCCGTTGCCCGTTGAATACACTTGACCCGGAAACCCCCACATATTTTTGGAAAAACCCAAAAACCAGAGGCTGAAATCGGCCAAACCCGCAACTCTGGGCCAAGGTGGAATCCATATGCAACCTCAATGATGGAGATGATGCCAATGAAAACTGCTAACAGGCCCAGGTTGGTCTCATCAACTGTGTAAGTAGTATGGCTGAGGGCTACTGCTACTGCCCACAACAAGGATTGTGAGCAGCACAATGTCTTCTAGTGGGACAAAAATTGTAGAGTTGTTTGTTTTTTGTTGGTAAGTTTAATGTATTTTGCACAGAAAATAAGGGATAAATGCAAACTAATACAAAGTTTTTTCTTTTGAATCATTTTGGTAATATTTAACCATTTTATCATTTAGAAAGAAGATGACCCTGATGTTCTTGATGCAAAGTGTAATGCTCTAGTTGATGCTATCCAAATATCAAAACATTTGGTTGTATATACAGGAGCTGGAATAAGCACAGTGAGTCAGTTGTTAGCTCATTATATTTGATGACAATTTCTCTTTGAGCATTATTTTTGAAGACAGAAAGAGAGACTCAGAAAATTTAAGCAAATTAGACTCTCTTTGACTCTTTGACTGAAGAATCTTTCATCAAAATAGCAAAACTGATGATAACATTCCTGTGGTACGATGATGGGGCTAATTTTTGCATTTTGCTTAAAATCAGTTCATTCCATGTAGAAGTTCTATGTTGATTTTTTTGGAGCATTAAATGTATCAAAGTGTCTCTTCTTTTTAGGCTGCCTCAATACCAGATTACAGGTAAGAGGCTAATTTGACTTTATCCGTGTTTGATTTATTTTAAGGAAAATCTTAATCTTATATGACTTTGAGAAGCAATATGCCCCTTGATGAGAGCAACAATCACTACTTTAAATAACATTTGTACTTAAAAAAGATTTAGCTGCTCTACTTCTGTTCTAACACAAATCAAATTTTTAAGGGGACCTGATGGAGTTTGGACAAGACTGTCAAAGGGAGAGAACTTGAGGTATGAATACAATGAATACAACATAAATTTTTTAGAAGCTAGTAAATGTTTTTAGCTACAATGCTCTATTAACAGGACATGATTCCTTCTTAGCTTGAATGTTTCCTAAGTTTTGACTGAGTTATCATCATCTTTAAAACCTTTCCCTTCTCAAAAGAATGTTTAGAAATATGTTTGCTGAACAAGTTATTCAAGTCTGGTGTCTTTTTTATGCTCAACGAAATCAGCTGATTTCAGAAAAGAATTCGCCCAGGTCTCGGCTTCATGGGCGCTTGTTTAATACAATCCTTTTATTTCCAATACACCTTTTCAACATTGATGAGCTTCTTTTTCAAAATTTATGAAAAATTGTTCGTACGAAAATGTTGACCCCAAAGTCAGATTAAGCACTTCAATTTTAGTGCTGGAGCAAAGTTTCTTACTTCTAACCCTTACAATTCTGATTTTATAGCGAGAAAAAGTTTTATAAAGGATTTGACCTTGAAAAATCGCTTGGGGTGAAATTTGACGCCCTCAGTCATTCTTCACGGATGAATTTTCAGACTTTTAGCCGCTATAAAATCAACAGCGTAAGAACGTAAGAACTTGAAGCGTAAAAGTATGCCTCAATACTAAGATGAATTCGAATCTGGAGTCAAAATGTTTCGGTGAATTTTTTTTTGAAAATGAAGCCCTTAGTTGAAGAGGTGTTTTTCAGTTAATGATGAAAAGATCAGACTTGTTTTTTACCAAAATCAAGCTGCCACACTCTATCTGCTGTTCTGTGTGATGTACTTAATGATTTAGTAAGGAGAAAGAAGGAATACTTCACACGCCCTCGTAATATGAAAATTAACCCTCAGATGTTGCATGTCTTGGTTTCCCACATAAGATGATAACAACGTCAAAAGAGAGTAAACTTATTTTTCGTTTGCGGGATATTGTAAACTAAAGGCTTTATTTCTACTTGTAAACAACCTCATTTGCTCGACATGTGTGCAACTAAAAAACGATTCAACGATCTACAGTCACAGTCACCTCTCTTCGTCGTCATGACTGCGATAGATAATTAGATAGAGTTAATTGCTTGTTTTGCGTCTTTATATCTATACTTGATTTTTCACTGTTGCAGTTCCCACGATCTTTGTGAAGCGGAGCCAACGCTGACGCACATGAGCCTTGCAGCTCTTTATCATCATGGAAAAGTAAGAACGCATGTTTTATGATTATGATTATGAGTATAGAACTTCCATATTGCTGATGGCGGGATATCTATTGGAAAAGGTACCCATCAATTGAGATTCCACCCTTCTTGTTCAAAAGTCGAGTTTTTTGCTCTTACTTACTCACCCTAGACTTATTACACGAGTCCTAGTTATCGCTTACGGCTAACGGTCGAACTCAAAACCGCTCAAACTAGGACTCATCACTTCCAAGTCAAAATACTGGCCCCAAAAACTACCGCAGCTCTTTGAACAAACAGCTGTTTGGTAGTTGTTGTTGTTGTTGCTGTTTGCGAAGAGAGGGACTAATGTAATAAGTCTATGCTCAGCCGGGGGAGGGGGTAGCTACTTGACTTAGTTTCGGATAGGGACGTGTCGCCCAAGCAACAAAATGCCTACCCATATTTATATCAAATTCTCTGAAATGTATGCCTATAATTATACCTAAGTATTAACTCATACACCACTATATATGCTAAAATGTGCTATAATATGCCATTGAACTTTATAATATGTGCTATAATATGCCATTGAACTTTATATATAGTTCAATGTAATATGCCAGTTCGAATCAAACTTCACCAAGAAATGTGAAATCAAACGAAAATATAAGACCGCTTTTATAAAATTTATCGAGAGATCAATCCTTTATTTATACTAATTTTCAGAAAATTAAGACCCATGTCTATACCAAATCATGAGTGAATAACGATACCCTTTTGGATGGCACGTCCTGACAGCCTTAGTTGCCCAATATAGTTATGGTGCCTAAATATTCCCTGTTTGGACTAAGAATCGGTATTCCATTCTTGAGGGGAGCCCTTATTCGAGCGAGGGTTCTAGATCGAAAAACAGTACTTCGTTTCTTCTTTACAGATTAAGCACATAGTTTCACAGAACTGTGATGGTCTTCATATAAGAAGTGGTATACCAGCTGTATCTCTATCTGAAGTGCATGGCAATATGTTTATTGAGGTAATCAATTGCTTTTCTGAACAATACATACATAGATGAAGAATAGTGTACTCCCCATTTTCTTACGACCTTATCTTTCAATAGATTTTTAACTATCTTCACGATTCAGAAACTCAAAGCCTTCGTGAAAAGCTGGTTTTTTTCGGAGCCCTTTTATAAAACAATATCAATGAGTGGCCTATAGTGAGACCCCGTTTACACGATTCCAACATAAGACAAATACGGTACGCAACAATACCGTTTTGGCCTTGCGTCTACGCTATGCCGGCACAGTTTTGAAATGAATACGGTACGAAATGAATACGATACGTAAACCGGCTTCATCTGAAAACGGCATAGCGAAAGCGGCTGAATACGGCAAGTTCGATGTGCTGAAGAATGAGACAAAAACAATTACTCTTTGTTCTTTTTGACATAAAACAATAGGTTTTAGACAAAAAACGGTGACCTTGCTCATTGCACTTTTGATTTCATTGTTATCACCTTATTAGAATTACTGCACGAGTCGTAGTTTTCGTCCCTTAGCCTTAATTTTTCTGCCGTCGTTGTCTTCACTGTATGACTCAATCCAAAATTGTATAATCGAAAATTAGCTCTTGTTTCTGGTATTCGTGACAGCTCCCTAAATCTTTCAAGGGGGGCTTCAACCCCCACCCCGAATTCCACTCCCAAAATCTACTTCATATAAATTTACTTCATGTTGAAGTTTTTTTATTATATTTTATAGGTTTGTGAAAATTGCGATCCTCAGCGTGTTTATTTGCGACTGTTTGATGTAACGGAAAACACCGGGTTACGCCGACACAAAACGAATCGCCGATGTCATTTATGCCGTGCTGATCTATGGGATACAATTGTCCATTTCGGAGAGAAGCGAGAGCTGACGTATCCACAGAATTGGGAAGCAGCGATAGATAATGCAACGAAGGCCGATGCCATCCTGTGTTTGGGATCTAGTCTCAAGGTATTTCTGAGGGTGTAGTAGGAGCAGCTACTCCATGTTAATGTAATTTATGTTATCTTGCACGTTACGCGGCCAAATTGGGGTTTTTTTTAAAGACTGGTAGGTGTACACGTTTTTTATAAGGAACCTTAACTCTGAGTTGAGGCTGGAGTTCCTTAATTTTTCAACAAAATGAGGCTGAAGTTCCTTATGCTGTTCCTTTTCGTGAGATATGTTTGAATACTAATTTTTACAGCAAATTCATATAAACTTGCTTCATTTTCTAACTTTAAATATAAATGGAGTCTTTTTGGAAGAACGATGGGAAATACATTGTTATTCTGCTATTTTTTGCACAAATCGTCTTGTTCTTGAAAAAATTATTCTTAGTTTTTCATCCGAGCCTCGGCAGTTCCTTAAAGTTCCTTAATTTTTTGGGAATTTTCAGCCTCGAGTTCCTTATAAAGGTGTTCCTTATAAAAAACGTGTACAGATGCTGACGATTGCAGTACAAAAGTAGAACACTAATGAACATGCTGATGAATACAGTACGAAATTAGAATGCTGACGAATACAATCAACTTGCTGACGAATACAGTACGAATTAAGAATGCTAAAGTGACAACTACAATATGAAATGAACATGCTGACGAATACAGCCGGAATACAGCAATGAAATGAAAATGCTGACGAATGCCGTATACCTGACAGATGCCGGACTGTTACAGTATAAAACTTGTGTAAAAAAGCCTGAGGGACTGCATGGAAGAAAATCATCCTACGCAATAATAAATTTCAAATTTATTGCAAAGAACTAAGAATTAAGTTGTTAAAATGATTTGCTCAAATATCAAACTCAAATTTGTCTGGCTGCTTAGACAATAGTAATGTTACTAACAATTCATTCTTTCTTAAAAGTTTTGCAAATGGTTAATAATGCCAATTGAAATTGTTAACCGTTTGTCCCAAGGTAAAGTCGATGCAATTCTCCAAAATGTAATGAAGAAACTGAAGATTGAAATTCCTACATATAAAAGGTACTTTTTTTATAAGATCGAGGGAATTATATAGTCATGCAGTACACCAGAGAACTAAAAGGTCTGTACAATAGGAAGCTGATTGTATTTTAAGACCCAGTGCTTTGTCTTTGTGGTGAAGCTTGGGGCTTTCTGATTATTACCGTAAAGCTCTATTAAGCCCCCCGGGGGGCTTATTTAATTTTAGAAGTATTCGAGGGGGTATTATTAGAGAGGAGGGGATTATCACATAATTTTGCATTTAATTTCGTACCCTAAATACTGAACTTCCCAGTGGCCAAAATAAGGGGGGCTTGATAGAGAAAGGGGGCTTATTTCAAATTTTTGATTGATAGACGGGGGCTGAATGGAAAAGGGGGCTTAAAAGAGTGAGGGGGCTTAATGGTGCCCGCAGGACATTTCTCGAGACCTTGACTTCTTGTTTTGTACTCCAACGGCCTACCGACTGACCTACCTTTACAGGACTGCTCTTGGCTTCTCCAGCGAGGATTTGCTCGTGTAAAAGTATTTATGGATGTTTTTAGACCGACTTCGCTGCTTGGGGTCAACGCAAGGATGAACTGACTATTTCGTACTTTTGTATTAGTATTAACTATCTCATAGAGAATTTATTTAGGGCCCCTAAAATGCTTGCTGGAGCTTCAGGGCGCGATGCAGGACTAGGTGGTACAAGAATATGCAATTGTTACTTGCATTGTTGGAAATATCGCTATTGCATATGAAAAATAATAGAATAACGTTAGCACAGTGTTCATGCTTGCAATTCTGATAAAAATCCTTCGTTTTTCAGAAATTACGATCCAATGTTTCGGCTGCACACTGCTTTACACAGAGATGAACTTAACACGTTTTCAACTAAATCGCTGGCGATAAAACCAAAGGAAGAACCTACAAAAATAATAGAACATGCAAAAAATGGACATATAAACACCGACTTGACTTTTAAATGTAAGCTAGAGAGCCAAGGAAAGGATGTCAAAGATGAGGGAGATATTGAAGAAGATAGGATAGATACTGGTGCAAAATGTCCTGGTTGGTTTGGTAAAGGCTTTCGAAAGAACCGCAGAAGAAAAAGAAGCAAGCATAGGCTAGTTATCGAAATGAATAACAGATGCAGATAATAATACCGGCCATCTTCTAGTCGGGTAAAGGATGCAGCTAAAAACACCGGCCATCTTTCAACCGATGTTTCGTGAACCTGATTTGGAAAAGCGGGGCTTTTTTCCCTCATTAATTTCGGTTTGTTTTTACAAACTGATACAATCCTTAAATGTTCAACTTGTAATTTTGTTTTCTAGAGAATGCAATGAAACACAGCATAGTCAAGAGAAGTAGTCATGTAGTACTCATAGTCATGTTTTTCCTATTGAAAATGAGCACAGTAAAATTGATGATGTGTTCTTTTGGGACCTTTTTCTGAAACTAATCTTTTCTTGAGACTTCCGAGAGATCGAAAGCCCGTTCTTTTGGACAACTCTCGAGAAAATAGAAGACAATGGAGGCTCTAAACTCTCGCAGTCAAGAGCTGGAAGACTTCCAGAGAAACTGTTTTCAAATAAACTTCTCTAAAATCTTCCGTTTTACAATAAAGTGCGTTTTTGGGGTCCAAAATCGGAAGCCTGCGGAATTATGGGTCACAATTTTTCAGACGTGGGCGGAATTATGGGTCCAAATTTTGGACTGAAATGGCACGTCCCCGTCCAAAACTAGGCTTAGATACCCCCCCCCCCGAGCAAATACTACTTTCTTCAAAATTCAGAGGAGATAAAAGTCCCAGAAGAACCCACCCTTAACTCTAGTTAATTTTTACAATGATATCACTTTATAAATAATCTGACTGACCAATCTATTTTTCTTAACAAAATGGACCTCAAAATTGGGAATTATTCTATTTATTAAAATTTTGTGTGAATTTGATGTTGTTATATTTAAGATGTAACAGAGTAGTTTCTTACATTAAATTCTATATTGTGATTATGAGTGTTAGCACAGAGGTTGTGAGTTTTTTGTCTGCCATCTTACAGTTACATTCGAGATGCACTACACACTATAAAGACATTACACGTTTTTTTTATAAGAAACCTAGCTCGGGGCCTAGTTCTAAAAGTTTCTTAATTTTTGGTGCAATTTTAGTTCTAAAAGTTTCTTATCAGTTTCTTAATGAATTGAAATAAATTGCAGTAAAAACGACAAAAAACCTACTGCGAGATAAAGGGACACCAATATTGCTTATAGATGCGAGAAATCGCACAGAATTAGCCACGCTGGTGCGAGAAGTCGCACGGAAATGCTTGAAAACTAATTACTACCTCCACAAATGTGAATCAGTATGTTGAAAAACGGACGCAAAAATTTCTGCAGTTTCTTAACTTCTTCCTCCTAGTTCTGAAAGTTTCTTAACTTTTGGGTGTTTAGTTCTAGGTTTCTCATAAACCGGTTTCTTATAAAAAAAACGTGTATACGGTCTAAAGGACGACAAGGTATAAAAAATTTTGTGCCAATCTCATTATTGATACAGAATACCTTTTAGGGCTGCATGTTGTAAGTGCATGAGATATGTATACTGTATTAATACAAACAAGCGTCCCCGTCGAAAGAGCGCCCCTTCAAATGAACGCTTATCTCGATTGTGCGCCCCCTCTAGCATGAAGTGGGCATTCATTTCAATGGATCCTGGGTGGATCCGGGATGGACCGCGCGCTCATTTGGTAATTCCTAGTAAAACAGAGATGATAGAAGGGATTTAGATAAAGAGCGCCTTTTCGAGCGCCAAATTAAGAAAGCGACCTGAAAACGAAGACCAAAGTTCGAACTCCAGAAACGCCAGAGTTCTGCATTCTGTTTCTGTGACAACTTTCCCCTTTCCTCCAAACGAGGCTGAAGCCAAACCACAACAACAACAACATGAGCACAGTTTAGAACATTTCAAAATGGTGCCTCGAATCCCCTCCTCTCCGTCTCCTGTTGTCTTGGACTTGGAGCCGATTTGTGACTCGTGACACGGTCAATCTTTGTGAAAATTTATGGTAAGCACGACAGATAATAGAATAGGCTTTTGGGACTGGTAGGTATGCGAATTTTTTTAACTGAGGATGATTAAGTTGTTAGCGTAATACTGAGATCCTAGCATGCAACTGGCATTGAAATAGCCTACACCATATTACCTTCAACACCACCATTCCAGTCACCATTAATCTTTCCAGAACATTTTCTTGTCAACTTGTTTCAAGTATGATTCTTCTAGCTTCCAGGTTATAATTTTAATTTACAAGTATAGTGAATCTTTTCTAGTTGAAAATTATCATTCAAGATGTCTGACATTTTAAGAAGCTACTTTTCAAGTCTTCATGGAATTCTAAATAGAAACTTCAATGGCAGAGGAACAGAAGCTTCCAATATTGTTCAAGACATTGTTTCGTTATGTCAAGATTCAATATCAGAGGCAGAGCATGGTGAGTTGAAGCAAAAATTTGGTCTTTATGAGTAATAAAGACAGTCTCTAGATCATAGATAGCTATCTTCAAAAGAAAAGCTTCTTGCAGGAAATAGTGTATTGGACAATTATCAGATATAATGCCAGCTTGTGGATATTTTCTCTAATGTTTTGTCAGATACCCTTGCAAAGCTGTATTTTTGTTGACACTCAGTAACATGGCTAGAGCTTTTAAGTGGCATAATAATTTAAAGTCATATTAATTCTTATCCATATCAATTCTGTTAGTGACAGCACACCATATCATGGAAACGTTCATAAGACATCAAACAAACACACAAAGACCCATTCTTTTAGTTGCAAAGCCCATTCTATAGAGAAGGTGCTATCACAGTGTTGTGGCTTAATCAAGCTGGCTGGTGGTGTCAGAAGCTCAGGGAGATTGTGGTTCAAGCCCCAGTTACAGTAGCATCACTGCCAGGGTCAGGATCTCAATTAGTTAACTTACTAATCAGACCCTAGCCTCTGGTGCTAAATACACCACTTCACCTTCACCTATGAACCAGCTTTTCCTAGCCACAAAAGCTTTCAAATTCCTTTACTATGAGTCTGTTTGTTATACCTAAACTTTTAAATCAATTTTTCAGCCTACTGCTGCTCAATTCTTTTCAATAAAGATTCTGGTGTACTGAGTTTCATAAATTCCACAGTGGCTTCTAGAGAGGTATTAGATTTTATAGAAGTCTTAATTTCATTTTATCTGCAGGTCTGTAAAGATATAATTTCTCTATTTAAGGACCTTTAAAACTCTTCTTTGCCAATTCAGATGATCTTCTCTGCAATATAGGTTTCAACATTTTTTGACTTTTTTAGTTTGAAAATGCAAAAACTGATCTCATTAAATTTCTGGCTGCATATCATGAAAGGACAGGAAATGGAGTCATACAATATGCAAAGCACATAAAGGTGAGTGTTTTATTAAAACAAAATGGCATCATTCTGTTCCAGTGGTATAGCCAAGGGGGCATAGGGGCATCACCCTCCCCCAATCATGGCCAGAATAGGTTGTGGATATAGGCTAAATCTGATGTTAAAGGATCACAGGATACAACTTGGTTATTTGCACTTAAAACCAAACCCTGATTTTTTGACCACACCCTTGTGTCCCTCTTGTGTTGGATGTCTGGCTACACCACTGTTCACTTTATGTCATTTTCAGTAACAATATGTTCACCAATCATTGTGAGAGCTAGCTAACCAAGGGCAGATGACCATTTGGATGTCCCACCCCCTGGGTTGGATGTTGCTTGATTCTGTTTAACTTCTTCATTGTATGTTCTTTAGTTTTGTGATTACAGAACTTTGAATTCTACTCTCTAGGATACATGTCTGACTGTTATCAACAGGGACCCTTCATCAAAAGTCAAAGTGGAAAGCTATAATTTGTTGATTGAGGTTTGTCAAGGAAATTTCTTACTTCATAGTTTGCCTTCAATTTTACCTTTGCTTATATATTATGTGGCTCTAATCTATTTCCTCAGTCTATTTCTACTATAGTTTAAGCTATGTCCAGCATTATGGGGCTGTTTTGTCTTTGAGAGAAACCCTGCTTTGCTGGGTTATGAAATTTGGTTCTTACGCACAAATTTTCAGTGCAATTTATTGTTGATAGTTTAAGATAACAACCATTTAAAATTTATATTTCAGCTGGTAAAAACAAGACACAAAGACGTTGAAGACAAGTTAGACATTCAAGCTTTAGTTGGAAAGTATCTTTTCTGTAGAGATAGACACACTACCAGATTTATAACGTAAGAAAAGCTGATATCATTGGCTGATGCCAATTTGAATTGTATAAGGTTTGCAAACAATGGTCTTTGTTTTAGGGTCTCACATGGATCAAATATTTGTATCCGAAAAACGTGGATTTTGCTAACCAGCCTTCGAGTTGTAAAAAGCTTCAAAGTTGCAAGAAATGGCAGAAATTTTTTGACATACTTACAAGCTTTTTTCGTCTGACACTCCTCAGAATATAAACACCAGAATCAGACCGAAACAAGTGACCAAGGCGGAATTTATACCTAGAGCATGCGGATCGAAATGCACTCACAGAGCTGGACCGAATGTAATAATTAGTAGCATAATTTTGAATTAAGTGTATGTAACTTTCCTTAACCGAATCAAGATTCTTCTCCTTATGCCTGCAAAGCACCAAAGAACTATCCAGTGGTAAGTAATTTAAGATGCGTATCATAAACTCCAGATAAAGACAAATATCGTGTAACAGCCGTACTAGAATCATTGTAGAGGCCACCCAAGCAGTTCTGCATGATGGGTTACTGGACCATTTTTCATACGTGATTTTGTGAAACGAGAAGTTTTCCGCGTGAGTCTAAGCTCCAGTGTGTCACCTAAAATGTCTTGGTACGGCTAGTGATTTCGTGATTTATATATTTGCAACTTGATTGCGCGATGGCTTGATTAGTAAAGGATTGACGATTATCTGGCGCTTTTATCAATCGAGCATTGTCATCTAACCATATTTCTTTCATTGTTGCATGTAATGAGTTAACGAAGCTCCTTAAAATCTTAATTTCTGCCTTTCCTGTTAAAAACTTGTCATCGAAGATTGTTTGAAGCACATCCTCATACGAAGTTAAGCAGCCTTATTTTGCTTGCAATTTCGGGCAGAAACGCGATCGTTGCGTTCACGTGAAGATGAAGCGGCGCCCAGAAAGGTGTTCAACCTTCCTCCAGTCAAAAGTACGCCTAGCTGCGAATCTTCCTCACTTAGCAATGAAAAATGGGCGTGCCTTTGGGGTGCGGCATGAGATTTCCTATACTTCTAACTGACCTTCCTTCGGTCAATGACCGTGTTATCGTTACTTTTTCTTTACTGATAAAAGTTTAATCGTGCGCGATTGAATGAATCGTCCGAAACCGAAAATTGCGCGCGGTTGTGTGATTTTGCAATCCCTTTGAGGGGATCGCATTGTAATTTGGCTCAATCTGAGCTCTGTAAATCCAATAAATTCAGCATTTCTCTGTACCTTTCTTCCTAGTTCGTGGAGCTCTTTATCATCTGCTTGGCGTATTCGCTGAAAGATTCCCAGAGCATATGACAGAAGTTTCTGACCGACTGTTATCCATATATCTTGGAATGCTTAAACAACAGGTGATTTACTCGATATATTTAAAGCCCCATCAAAAACCCCCTGAATACTTTCTGTTACATTTTACTCGACGTTTAACGTAAATATCCAAATTAGCTCCCCAATATTTTCCAACAAAAGCAATCTCTATAATACAGAGCAACCATACATTGCATATTTCATCAACGAAAAACAATTCAACCTTAGCTTTTTAGTGGCATCGCAAACTTTATCTTAATTGATTAAATTTCCTGTTGACTAAGGGTCGAGATTGGTTGAATAAGAGTTCAAATATAGGGGCTGACCTTGTACCTGCCCCTGCAACAAGGAGTTGATTCTTCAAGTAATCTCCAAATGCAGTCGCCAATTGCTATCCTCAGTTTGTTTTTGTCTTGTTTAATCTTTACTTTGCATATTTCTACATTGTGCAAAAGTAACCAGTTTTAGAGACCAATGCAAAAAAATTGGTGCACAAGTGTAAATTCATCGTTGCTCTGAACGTGCAGTTCTCTTTTGCTCATTGCGAGTCCAATTTCAAGTGAAGGCCGAAAGCGTTGTTAGACGTTGCTAGAGCCTCCTCTGGGTTTTCTGTTTTGTTTACAGCTGAGCTGACGAACTTACAACTGTTAACCTTCTGGCAGACTTATGCAGCAAGACAGTTATAACACTGACAACCAATGCTATCACTTCTGCCACGGAGAACACCGAAGATCCAGTCCAAAACCCAAGCTGCCCGCCAATGTCACTCAGTAGACCGTACTCATTACCTTTAGGAGTTTCAGTGAACCTTTGTACTTTCAGTCTATCGAAAAATATCTCGACTTTTGCAAAATCTTCCCTGATTGCTTCGTCTGTTGTGTTTTGCGGGTCAAAACCTAGAGTCGTGGCAAAAATATATTTGAAGGCATGCATATCTACTGTGGTTGGCCATCTTGATGACGACACACTTGGGGTGAATGACTCAGTGAAGCAGGCCGATGGGCAGTCGCATGCTCTCATGTTGTCCAACACTGCGTTGATCATCGCTTCTCGACACTTCAGCATTTCGATGGTTGTTTTCGAAAACGTTTTGTTTTTGAATATTGATTTAAGTGATGCCTCTGCATAGCCGCATCGCTCATAAACCATTTTGGCGACACAAGACAAGCTGCAACTGAGAACGGAATAATGCCCGGGAAAATAGTTCAAATTCCTTCACCATCACTGCAGTTTGATGGGTAAGGTGCTTTCTTCAGCAGAAGCTCTGACTTTGATAACGCGATTCTTGTTGCGTGTCCTGGCGCGACGAGCACACCCTCTACACCCAGAAATGGAAGCGTGTCAGGTCTGTGAATGTAAATTGTAAAACCTGCACCCTCCCTGTTGTCTGCTAAAGGGATGTAATCAGACTGATTGACAAATAGAATCAATGAAAGGCCAAAACGAGGGCCGCTACCATGCTGAACATACTTGTTTCCGTAGCCTGCATTAAACGTGTAGCAGTTTCCAAAGTTGCCTTCTTTGTAGGTTGGTTTGAAATCTGTTGTTATGTTGCAAGTCATATGATTCGCAAAGACACAGGAACCTGGAAGTTCCTTTAGAATCATTGGTGGTTCCTTTGGTACTGTTTTGTTGTAATTTTCCATTACCGTTGTGATGGCGTAACTGATGTTCTCCATGAAGGCATTGATGTCAATAGGTGCTGTTCCATTACGTCTCATTTCTTTGACTTTACTTTCCATGAGTTCCACATAGTTATCCGGTAAATAAGATCGCGAGACGAGGCTGTTACGACAAATGGACACGCTTGGGAAGAAGAGTTTGTATTTCTCGTCAATCGTTATACTGGTGAATGTCTGATACTGAAGAAACCCTTGGATCATCTGTACAATACTGAATGTCATGTATGAAAAAGAAACAGAAATATTGCCAGCCAGAATAGTTTTACCAGTTTTGATTTGGTGCTCACTATGATACCTATACCATGAGTGGTAGCCCTGTCTGCAAAGTCTTTCAAAAGTGTTTTGACCTCGTATGTCTTCAGTGTGTTCATTCTGGATTGCTTTCCCTCAACCAATAACGGTGATCTCTGGTGAATGCGAGCAAATTTTCCCCTAGCTTGGGCTTGCTAGCAACTTCTCTATCATTTTGTGTGTTCTATTTCGTTATCAAGCCCCAAGAAGATTAACCGTTTTAGTCTGACTGCTTGTGTATTGAACACAATTTTAGAAGTGTCGGAGCAAATGTTTGTTTTTGCACTATCAATATCTTCTTGAAACTTTCTTAGTTTCTTCTTCAAGACTGAGCCTTACCAACTTCTGACTTACCTCAACAATTTCCTTTTCTGACCTTCATTTAACTTAGCTTATGTTTATTAGCATTTTAATCATTACTGAAAGCTACCACCGCTCGGTACAACTTATTGACGGGCTTTCTTGATACAAAATAAAACGGGCTTCTTGTGTCAACATTTCTGTACGAAAACCTACAAATTCGCCGTTTGATTCCTTATAAATATTTAAAATCCAATTATATATTTGAAATGTCAAGTTTTATGCTCAGCAGTAAAAATTAATTTCGATTCATCATAACCATTTTTTGTTTTCACATTTTAATGCTTCAATGCCAGTTTTACCAGTCAGTTTGCCTAGCAACAATAGTTTTGTTAATGCATCGTAGTTATTATTTGAAAAACAGTACAGATAACGGTCCCTTTGCCAGTTTGATCTTCAAAGGCTGTTGCCTTGAATATTTAATGAAATATCTATCTAGAAGAAACAAAACCAGTAATACAAGACAAATTCAGATATAAGTAATGTTGTCAGTATTTCGCCTTTGTATACAGGGCTTCTTAAGGATTGTAAATATTGTTAAAACTGAGAATTCCATATCTTTAATTTTCTATTTCCACGTCAGAGACCAGTGGTATACTACTTGATAGGAGGGGATAGAAGAAATGTGGCTGGGCCTCGAAACTTTCATCTTTCCACGTCTTTATTCCACGAGTTGAGTTTGCACGCAGTCTTTCGACTACTGGTCTTTTTTTGCCTTGGCTGTTGATCGTTAGACTTATTACTTGAGTCCCGGTTATCGATCATCAAACCGAGACTGACACCAAACCAAGATCGCTCAAACTGAAAATCAGATCAGTAGTTTGAGCGTCCAACAGTTGAACCCAATAGCGATAACTACGACTTAAGTTATAGTTTAGTTATAGTACTGTCTTTGACTTAGTTGAAAGGACGCTTGCAAAAAGTAGCGCTAACTGGGTGGCAGTTCGTATTTATGCACTGTTTTGACTTATTCATCTCAGGAGCGAGTTGGAATAGCTAATAGGATCTTATCTAGAAGCACAGCATAACATTCCACACATTGAGCCTCGATGTAGAGATGAGGCTAAAAAGATCTTCAAAATTCTCATGAAACAGGAAGGCAATGATATACCCTAGACTTACTACATAGCAAGTCTAAGGTACAGAAATCATTGCGCAAATCTGCGCCAACGTTTGAAATCAGATTACTTCACAAAGATCTGTAAAGATGGAATTTTAGATTCTAAAACATTCTGGAAAAACTGAAACCATATTTTTTAGCAAAGGCAATTCAAATTAATGATGATGACGATGATGACGATGATGATGGTGCTGTTGATAATGATGATGATGATGATTATGATGATGATAATGATGATGATGATGATGATGATGATGATGATGATGATGATGATGATGATGATGATGATGATGATGATGATGATGATGCAATCATTTAAAGAGCCCGAAATGTTTTTCCGCATTCAAGCAAACATTCATATCGTAGTTATAAACTACCTGCTTTTTCCATTGAAACTATTATATAGCAAAGCTTAACGTTCCTTTACTTACAGTAAATAACTATTTGTGAAGATTTGTTTTGGTTAAGTTGACAGTGGAGGCTGCATTCTTTGAACTGAAGATGATTGTCTTATAAGTGATCCCAAATCAGTGGCAGAAATCATGAATGGCGATTGGTCAGCGATTTGCCGATGGATCGGTGATCCTTTTGCTCGTATGGAAGAAGGTTTCCTGCGATCGCCGAATATCGTCCCCGATCAATCGGGGTTGCAAGCGCCATCTCGAATCAGTCGCCGACTGCTGCGAGATAAATTTTGATATGAAAACATAAGTTTTGATATTGAAGCGAGGATAGTTGCCCCCGACAGTTCATATGGAAACCAGACTTAACTGTTTGTAATAGGTTCTTATGTTGAAAACTTAATATAGGCATAAGTTTATGAATTAAGGCTTTAACAGCATTTGTTGCAACTGCCCTCATTGGGTGTATTTTCCACCCTCTCGATGATTAATATTCATAACATTCAGTTGACAGATAACTCCGAACTAAATTTTCATCTAATAATGATAGGTTTGTCAATTCCGCAAATAATTACAAATCTATATCATCAACAAGCGTGTGGTGATGATATGATAAACGCAAAATTTTTTAAAGTTTCAGTTGATGTTATCCCTGCCTAGACCACTTCTACATGTTCTAAACAAATGCATTGAGCAAGGGACCTTTCCTAGATCACTAAAAAAGGCAATTGTTACTCCTGTGTATAAGAAAAAAGATCCCTTTAATAAGGAAAACTATAGACCAATAAGCTTACTTACAACGTTTTCTAAGGTTTTCGAAAAAGCAATTGAGCTTCAGCTCTCGCCATTTTTCGAGAACAAATTTTCAAGATACTTATGCGCATATCGAAAACATTTTTCATCACAACATGCTCTATTTAGACTCATAGAAGAATGGAGGCGTGGATTAGAAAATAATAAGCAAATTGGTGCTGTCTTAATGGATTTATCCAAAGCCTTTGATTGCTTACCAAAGAATCTTCTTCTAGCTAAATTAAACGCCTATGGTGTGGAACACAACTCTCTAAAACTTATAAAAGCTATCTCTCTGAAAGGAAACAAAAGTCAAAGTGAAAGGACGCTACAGTGAGTGGGGCAATCTAGAATTAGGTGTGCCACAAGGATCTATCCTAGGACCTCTTCTTTTAACATTTTCATTAACGATATATTTTATAATTTGAGTGAGGGATCTCTTTGTAATTTTGCTGATGACAATACAATATCAATCACTGCAACTGACTCAAACAGCCTAATACAACTAATAAAAATTAATACTAACATATGCATTGATTGGTTTAAAGATAATGAAATGACTGCAAATCCTCTAAATTTCAAGCTATTGCCATTGGCAATAAAGATAAACAATTTAATCACTTCGAAATTAATAGCAATTTTAAAATAAAAATAGATAATATTGTAACTTTACTCGGTGTTGATATTGATGAGCATTTAAAATTTGACAGCCACGTTGATAAAATTTGCAAAAGGCTGCTAAACAGTTAAATTCTCTTAAACGTCTTGCAAAATACATGGGTGAAAGAGAAAAAGATTATTATAAATTCATTTATATTATGCCATTTTAACTATTGTCCGCTGGTGTGGATGCTATGCAGTAAGGGTAGTCTAGATAAATTAGAAAAGATAAACGAAAGAGCATTACGACTGGTTTACTCTGATTACACATCATCATATGAGATGTTGCTTGCTAAATCAAATGAGACAACCATCCATGTTCAAACAATAAGACTCCTTGCATTTGAAATCTATAAAACGCTAAATAATCTGAACCCGCCGTTCATGAATGATTATTTCTTAGAAAAACACGTAAACCACGATCTTCGGATAATAAATCCATTACAAATTCCAAAGGTCAGAACAACTAACTATGGCATTAAATCTTTAAGTTTCCAAGGGCCCAAAATCTGGAACTCTCTTCCAGCTGAAATCAAGTTAGCCCGAAATAACAAAGAGTTTGAAGGCTTGATAAAAACATGGTTCCTAAACAAAAAATGTGCGTGTTCGTTTTGTAACAAATGATGCTTTAATGCAATCTCTGGAGTTGCTTCATGTTAGTATGAATTAGTGTTTCACTATTGTAAATACTAACAATAAATAATGTACAATTACAATTACAATAATTACAATTAATTACAGTTTCAGTCGTAGTCGTAGTCGTATAAGGGTAGCAAGTCGATGTAATTTACCTGTCTCACCGAATGCGCGAAAATTAATTGGATAGAAATGCACGTTTCAGCAGGCCCGAGAAACTTAGAGGGACAATAGAACGCGAGAAGCTGCAAATGAGATACAACCTTAGATTAAAGTTTTCAGACACGTTTTGGGTTTTGGGTGTGTGTCCTTAATATCTTTCAAAGCTGGTATCCTCTTGAACATCATTATTGCCGAAATTAAACCACTTCTGACACTCGTAGCTTTAAAAATAAAGAAGATCAAATATGCACTGGTGAGGAATGCAAGTGTAGATTATGTTTGTGAATAATTTTTATTTTGTTTGGTAATTTCCTACTTACTGTAATTAGGTTAAAGCTCTAGATTTTCTTTATAGTTAGTTGGAGTAAATTAATACTTTGTACTAGATGAATAAAGTACATGGGTAATGATGATGACGATGATGACGATGATGATGATGATGATGATGATGTTGTTATTGATGTTAATGATGATGATGTTGTTGTTGATGTTATTGATGATGATGATGATGATGATGATGACTGATTCATTCAATGTGCCTTGCCGAGAGATAATCAAGCAATCATCTAAAGAGCCCGAAATTTTTTTTTCGCATTCAAGCAAACATTCATATCGTAGTTATAAACTACCTGCTTTTTCCATTGAAATAAATTTTGCTCCTATCCAAAGAAGAATTCTCTGACCTTTATTTTGATAACCAAATGTTTGGTGTGGAAGACTATTTTTCAATTTCGTGCAAAGATTTAAAAGTTGACAAAAATTTCAGGTGACTGATATTTTGATACAGGCCATGAAGACCAGTTGTAAAAAATTTACTGTCTTCATGTTTCTAAAGCAATGGCCCTAAAATATAATGTTCAGATGTTCAAAATGTCATTTTGTCATTGAATTTGAAACCAGTTGAAAGAGATTTTTCCTAAACCTGTTGTCTTTGTTTTGAAAATAGCTTGCTTTAGGCCAAGAGCCACAGCTAGCCGCCATTTTGAGAAAGGTGGTGCGATACTTTTCGAACGTAAGTGTATTATATAGCAAAGCTTAATGTGATGGCATGGGACGTTTTGTTTGGAGGTAACGTACTTCAATTATCCTAGTTCCTTTACTTACAGTAAGAGGAATTTTGGAAACAACTTCTGTTGTTGTGAAGATTTGTTTTGGTTAAGTTGACAGTGGAGGCTGCATTCTTTGAACGCACAAGTGTCCAGTTATGCTCAATTAAAAGAGTTTTATCATATTGGCCATGGCTTTATATGCTCAGTTTTTCTTTGCACAGAAGTAGTATACGCTGTTGGAGCAAGAAGCCTCGAGTAACGCTCACCTATTCTGCTCAATTTATGGTATGTATAGGCTTAATAGTTTGTTGAAATCACGATTAAAAACGTTGAAGTAATCTGCATTGCATACAGATCTCTAGAAACCTTGCTAAAAGGAGTTACATCTCTAAAGGCCGTTTCCAGTCGTAACCGTTGGCGATTGGTCAGCGATTAGGGTCGCCGATGGATCGGTGATCCTTTTGCTCGTATGGAAGAAGGTTTCCTGAACGATCGCCGACGTCGCCGATATCGTCCCTGATCAATCGGGGTTGCAAGCAAACAAGCCATCTCGAATCAGTCGCCGACTGCTGCGAGATAAATTTTTGATATGAAAACATAAGTTTTGATATTGAAGCAAGGATAGTTGCCCCCGAAAGTTCGTATGGAACCAGGCTTAACTGTTTGTAATAGTTTCTTATGTAGAAAACTTAATATAGGGATAACTTCATGAATTAAGGCTTTAACAGCATTTGTTGCAACTGCCCTCATTGGGTGTATTTTCCACCCCTCTCGATGATTAATATTCATAACATTCAGTTAAAGAACTTCAGAAAGCCATGTTGAATTTTTAATGAAACGTTTGTCACTTATTCCGTAAGATTCATGAATATGTGTCACTATTATGCATATGCTATATCATCAACAAGCCAGATGGTGAATTGGAGATGCTCTTAACCATTTTTATACCTTATTACTGAATTATTATACCTGCCTAGATTGTAAACTTTTGTCGATTTACAGCCGCCCGAAATATTTTGTGTACTGTTTTGTTTTGTCGTAGGTTTGTCGGCATTTTGTGGTTCAGGACTGATTTGGAGATGTAAATTTGAAATGTGTATTGAGAGACCATGAAACGATGAAAGCGTATCATACAGCGATACTTTAAACAGAAATATCATGCTAGAGCCTAGAGATATGATGCATTGATGAAAAAGATATTGTATAGGGTGGAGATAAATTCCAGGTGACGCCAAACAGGTATTAACTTTGTCACGATTCTAGCGGCAAAACTTTTATATGCAAATTGCCAATGATCGACCTAAAGTAGTCAAAAGCTAATTTCGTAGCGTGAGTTTGCACTGCAGATCTTCTGAAGAAAGGATATTGCCACTGTCTGGTTCTGCAAATAGCTGAAAGCAAGGTTCGTGGAGCAAGGCTTAACACTGGTGTCGCAGGCCTCTGAACTCTAACTCTTGTCCCAGTTCAGACCTCTAAAGGCAGAAGAAATCTAAAGACCTTCTGAAGACAGGATATTGCCACTGTCTCATTCTGCAAATAGCTGAATGCAAGGTTCGTGGAGCAAGGCTTACACTGGAGTCGCAGATCTCTGAAGTCGAACTCTTGAAGTGATGCAACTGTCCCAGTTCAGACCTCTAAAGACAGAAGAACTCTAAAGACCACCTGAAGACAGGATACTGCCACTGTCTCATTCTGCAAATAGCTGAATGCAAGGTTCGTGGAGCAAGGCTCACACTGGAGTCGCAGGTCTCTGAAGTCGAACTCTTGAAGTGATGCAACTGTCCCAGTTCAGACCTCTAAAGACAGAAGAACTCTAAAGACCACCTGAAGACAGGATACTGCCACTGTCTCATTCTGCAAATAGCTGATACAAGGTTCGTGGAGCAAGGCTTACACTGGAGTCGCAGGTCTCTGAAGTCGAACTCTTGAAGTGATACAACTGTCCCAGTTCAGACCTCTAAAGACAGAAGAAATTTAAAGACTTTCTGAAGAAAGGCTATTGCCACTGTCACATTCTGCAAATAGCTGAAAGCAAGGTTCGTCGATCTGGCCTGAACACTGGAGTCGCAGGCCTCTGAAGTCGAACTTCTGAAGTGATACAACTGTCCCAGTTCAGACCTCTAAAGGCAGAAGAAATCTAAAGACCACCTGAAGACAGGATACTGCCACGGTCTCATTCTGCAAGTAGCTGAAAGCAAGGTTCGTCGATCTTGTCTGAACACTGGAGTCGCAGGCCTCTGAAGTCGAACTTCTGAAGTGATACAACTGTCCCAGTTCAGACCTCTAAAGGCAGAAGAAATCTAAAGACCACCTGAAGACAGGATACTGCCACGGTCTCATTCTGCAAGTAGCTGAAAGCAAGGTTCGTCGATCTTGTCTGAACACTGGAGTCGCAGGCCTCTGAAGTCGAACTTCTGAAGTGATACAACTGTCCCAGTTCAGACCTCTAAAGGCAGAAGAAATCTAAAGACCACCTGAAGACAGGATACTGCCACGGTCTCATTCTGCAAGTAGCTGAAAGCAAGGTTCGTCGATCTTGTCTGAACACTGGAGTCGCAGGCCTCTGAAGTCGAACTTCTGAAGTGATACAACTGTCCCAGTTCAGACCTCTAAAGGCAGAAGAAATCTAAAGACCACCTGAAGACAGGATACTGCCACGGTCTCATTCTGCAAGTAGCTGAAAGCAAGGTTCGTCGATCTTGTCTGAACACTGGAGTCGCAGGCCTCTGAAGTCGAACTTCTGAAGTGATACAACTGTCCCAGTTCAGACCTCTAAAGGCAGAAGAAATCTAAAGACCACCTGAAGACAGGATACTGCCACGGTCTCATTCTGCAAGTAGCTGAAAGCAAGGTTCGTCGATCTTGTCTGAACACTGGAGTCGCAGGCCTCTGAAGTCGAACTTCTAAAGTGGTACTGTTGTCTCAATACAAGCCTCTTAACAGCCAGTGCTAAGTTCCTCGGATACGCTCTCGGATAAGTAAGAATCTAATGATAGGAAAAAGCAAAGTACGTGAATCATATAGGATCGCACCAGCCTCACTGATTTATCTAAACTAGGCCTTCTTAGCATCGTAATTTTGCTAAACTTCACAATGGCGAAAAAACACGCCGTAAAATCGTTAATAAAGAATTTTGCCGATAGATCAACAACCCACGGTGTATCAGCTATTGGTTATGGTGGGTCGATATTTACCAGAATACTCTGGGCTTTAATTTTCTTGGTTTTGTTATCCTATATGATTTTCACTACTACAACTACTATCATATCATTTTTGGAGTTTGAAACTGTGACGAGTATATCTATTAAACACGAAGAAAACATGACATTTCCAAGCGTAACTATTTGCCGCAATAATCTTGTTTCGAGATCATTATTGCCTGATGATTTCATCGGAATGCTTGAGAGGAAAGCGGAAGAATTGAAATCAAATATAAGCTCTGCTAAGAACGCACATGCTTTCCAACAGAATATCAGCCTCTCTTTACAACTGGCGATGGAAAATCACAACCTCACCGTGCCAAAGGAGCCTCCTATGCTATTAAAAGCGATTCCAGAATCCTGTCTGTTCGCTCAAAGTGTCCTTTGTAATATAACATCAGATTTCAAACCGACTTACAAGGCAGATAGCTCCGGAAGATGCTACACGTTTAATTCTGGAAATGGAAATAAGTATGTTCAGTTCGGTAGCGGTCCGTATTTTGGTCTTTCATTGACCTTGTATGTGAATCAGTCCGACTATGTACCCCTTGCAGATAACCAAGACGGTGCAGGATTTACAGTTTATATTCACAAATCTGACACACTACCGTTTATGGGGATGGGCGGTGTTCTTGTTGCACCCGGTCATGTTACTAGAATCGCCCTATCAAAATCAGAAATTGTGTTAAAGAAGACCCCATATACGTCGAATTGCAGCGACGGTGATGGTATTTTGAACTACTTTCCTGGAGGCTACTCTGTTATTAGCTGCAAGATTTCTTGCGCTTTGCACCGCGTGTTTAATGAATGCGGTTACGCGGATCCGCTGATCAAAGAAAAACTGAATAATGCAAGTTTTAGAGAAACTACCGCTGAGATGCTGCAATGCCGCGATGCAGTCATTGCGTCGATGCTCGTTAAGCGTAAAATCTGTGACTGCCCATCAGCCTGTTTTGCAGAGTGATTCTCACCAACCGTGTCAGCTTCACGATGGCCGACCGATGTTGACCTTCTGGTCTTCAGGTACATGTTTGCCTCTGCTCTTGGCCGCGACCCACAAAACATTACAGACAACCTCATTCTTGGAAACTTCGCCAAAGTGAATATATTCTACGACGATTTGTTAACTCACAGATTTGTTGAAAAGGAGACTGGCGATGTTTACGATTTGCTAAGTGACATTGGCGGCCATCTTGGATTCTGGACTGGAGCTTCGCTTTTTTCCTGTCGTTGAGGCTCTTGCTTTGATAGTGGGCATTTTCTCTATAGTGTTACACAAGTCTGCCCGAAAATTGACGGCTGCATCCAAGAATAGAAAGGGAGATTCAAGTAACACAAATGGTATCGCAACCATCAATGGTGGCTTTGACTTGTATCCGCAATAAAGCGAAGCACACATGGACGTAGGGGGGGAATTTGCAGTCGGGGTCCTATATTGGGGGAACTCATTGTATGAGATCGTCATTTCTTCCACGAATATTCACTGAACCATTAAAAGTAGCGTATTTGGACTTGAGGCTTCCTTCTACGCTTATAGAAGAGAATAATAGCACAGTTTAAATCTAAGCACTTTTAAGGTTAAAACGCTAAAGATATAAGGAAATTGGGCTTCTTCGACCTTCTTAGTGTGGCAAGAAAAACATAAGAAGAGACGGGCACATCCATAGTTAACTTATTATTAGCAAAACCACTGTGTAGTGTGTCTGTATGTTAGATTGACTATAAGAGTAGTCATCTAAAGTTTGCAGTAATGTTATTACCTTTTGTTGGAAATAGTAATTAATAATTATAACATATATGTTTCGCATTAGCGTCTAAGTATATACACTATCTTCTGATATCAATTTGAGAAGGCAGTGTACATCTATTAAACTCAACAATCTAATGTAGTGGAAAGTGGAAAGTGCATATAATAATGGAAAGTGCATAAAATGGACCAAGTACCTGTGTTAGGTGAACAAAATCACTGTCTAGTAAGGGTTAATAATGGTCGTCATCGATATTATAACTTTTATCTAGAAACTAAAGGCTTGGCTAAAGTAGGAGACATGTCTCGCGCGACATTTTCTCGACCGTGACATGACATGCCCAGTTTTGCCACCTCGGAAACTTTGTAGCGTGCGACAAAATTTGTAGCGAGAGACACGAAAACTTTTCTGGGAGACAACAGAAATATTTCTTGTCCCCGCGACCGGAGTTCATGTTGCTCGCTTGTCACTCGCATGTTTAGCCAACCCGAGAGACACGTCGAATACAAAGTTTCAGGCGACATTTCTTCTAGTTTAGCCACAGCTTAGTTTAGTCAAATCGTCAGACCTCTCCCGGTCGTACCAAAGTTTCACGTTTTCTCCAAAAATTGTCTCAGATGATTGCATAACTGAAGAAAATAAATATTTGATCAATATCAATAAATGCAATACAAGATTGGTTTGGTTCGCACTAGACTTAAATTAACAAACAAGAAAATTTATAATCTCGCCAATAAATGAGAAAACAGTGTTTACTAACCCACGTTAGAATAGGGATTACGAGTCCATAGCGCTAACCGTAGGTGAATAATTGAGGCGTGTTTCATGTGTTTGTAAAGGAAAGTCTTAACACCAAGAAACAGCATTGACGCATGATGTTAAGAACCAGCAATAAGTGCTTAGCGACGTAAATAAGAAAACTTCAACAAATAAATGACACGAACACGCTTAAGGTATTGACTGGATCAAACGTTTCGAAATACAATACAATGGTGTTGTTATGCGAATGGTGTTTCTGCAGCTTTTCATGGTGGCCATTATCAAACTAGCTATGTCACAACAGCCTACATCATGGTTGCCGAAATATCACTTACACATTGTAAAAGGCTACAATTTTTCAATGATGTTTAATTTTGCACATTTATCGACGTCATTGTTGAGAACAAGTGTCAGTATTTTGTGTGGCTCCTATCTCCAGCGCCAGCAGCGAATTGAACTAATCGACTTCTCCGATTTTTACCATATGCGATAGGTTCGACCCAGGCTCGATCTAGGTTTACGGTAACCTAAGACTTGTTCCGTTTATCTTGGCGAAAATCTTAGTCTCCGTTCAGGCTAGTTGGGTTAGCTTGGCAGCCAAAGTTTTTCTTTGCTCACTAGCCCATGCTAGCCCTAGGTTCTCGTAAGCCAAGCTGCTGTTTTGTCTGTTTTGTGTAGTATGGACAGGACTTTCTTCCGCACTTTCGAGCCATTTTATATTGTTGGGCACCTTTGCCGCTCACTTGATCGTTATGATAACAGACCTTTTCTTACTATTGTAAGAATATCTAGCGTCTGAGAAGAAATGAACAGGGGGTAGAGCTGGGGGCCGCGAGAAGGCTAAGAAGACCCCCTGGTTATTGAGAGAAAAAAGCATTTTCATATTTCGGTATTTTTCTTTGAGGGATTTGTCGCTAGAGCCCCCTTAGGGCCCCACTTGTTATTTTTCCAGACTATTTGTGCTGTTTATACATTATAGTCATGAATTGTCTAAGTTTTTTTCAGTTCTTTTAGTCGATATCACTTCTTCAACTTCAGTATTCGAATGGCTGTTATCTTCCTTCTGTGTCTCGCTTTCATGTCTTGCACGTCTATTAGCGCACCAAACATACAGAACAGCAGTCAAAAACGCAACTATCTCAATGATAGAGAAAAACGAATAGCCGATCCAGAGACCAAGTTGTCCTCCTAGGTTACTGAACAGCTCTGCAACGGATATTTTACATTGCTCATACGTGTGCTTATAGGCCAGTTCATCAAAATAGACTCTCAATCTAAGGAAATTATTTCGTATAAACCTTTCAGTAATATTTTCAGGATCAATGTTCAACGATTTTGCGAATACGATCTTGTACAAAGGCATATCCACCAAGGCTGGCCATCTTGTCATTGACACAATACGATGATATACCTCCTCCTGACAAGGATCAGGACAATTGCATTGCTCTTTGAAACCTTTAGTAAATAACTGAAATAATATACGCTTTCTACACTTGAGCATAGCTTGTACATCAACGGAGGTATTCCGGGGGAACCGCTCGGGAGGCATGAATGACCGCATAAATGGCTCTATGTAGCCGCATTTCTTGTACATGTAGTAATACTGACATGATACTTGACAACCCATTACTGTGTAATCCCCCGGTATGATGCTAAAAACGTCTTTTCCGTCGCTGCATTGTGAAGGGTATGGATATGGTAGTCGTGTTGTTTCTATCTTGTGTAGGGCAACGTAGCTGCTGTAACCAGGGGGGATGCTGATACCGTGCGCACCGAAAAATGGATACGTATTAGGTGGATGTATGTATACAGTGAGACCAACTCCATTGTCAAATCCCATTGTAGGAACATAATCTGATTGGTTGATAAACAATATCATTGATAATCCAAACAATGGTCCATTTCCACGCTGATAGTATTGGTTTGTTTTATTGTGGTTGAAAGTATAGCACAGCTTGTCTTCGTTGGATGGGAATGTTTCGATAAAATCACTCGTATAGTTGCATTTCTTTACTGTCGAAAACGTACAAGAACCTTTGAGATTCTTCAGCAGAATTGTTTTGAATGTCGATTTAGTTTTATGTTGAAATTCTGTATTATGCACTGACTCAATATGATCTTCTTCCATCATTTCGCGCCATTCTGAAAACGTGCTGACGTCAACTTCACCATTTTCAATTTGCTCCACAAATAAACCGACTTTCGTAAGCGTTTCGAGCGTCGCTGAAGATTGCGAAAAATCACTTGCGCTGCATATCGTAACACTCGGAAAAGGAACTTCAGTTGGGCGAACGTCGTTCACTCTCAGATATATCGGGTACGATAGATACTCGATGTATAGATGGAACAAATTGAAGAAGAGAATGCCGATAAGAATAAGAAATATCAGTAGCCATAGTGCTTTCTTTGACTTTCCTTTACTGTAGTAAACAGCAGTCAATCCGCTTGCTCGTGTCTGCTTGAAATAGCTCTGTATTATAAAATCTATCGATGGTTTGTCTTCTGCCTCAACCATCGATGCTCCGCTTTTTCATTTTGTCTTACCTCCCGATTGATTTTTGATTGGATCAAGATCTTTAATCGCCTTTGGCCTCTGCCCAAAAGGTCTTTGAAAAACTTTCTCCTAATTATATAAAATTTCTAATAGCAAGGTGGACCTTTGTCTCGTATCTTATGGCAAAAATTTGCCCAGTTTGAACCTATAGATAAAGCGGCTACGACCAAATTTGTAACGGCGAATTTAAACATAAATCCTTGTAGCTTGCGATTGCTGTAAAACAACGCAAAAGATTCCTCTGAGTGATGTCTTTCTTCATTGATTCCAAAGTCCTTTCCAAAGATAATTTTGCGAAAATTCCTTGGATCTAGCCATGTAATCGATATTTCAATGTGCTGCCGAGTTACTTTGCTTGTACTTCTCGAACTCTCAGGTTATTAAACAATCTCCTCCCGGTATAAAGCATTTTGCTGATCCTCGTTAAAACAAATGTCGCCGAAAACTGTTCGAAAAATTCTCGTAGGATTCTCGTATGCACGGAAATTTGTCACTGAAATTTTAGGCCATAACATACAATAACATCAGATATCGATCCTTCTGCATCTCCTTTTAGTATTACATTTATTGGTATAGTCCTGAAATCAATCGTTTATTTTTCTGGTTTTTATTACCAATTTTGCGTTTAAAACGAAGAAACGTTTGATAATAGACGAGCCGAATATAAAAAACTAATGATTTTCGTTTCCTAGTTTTTTTCTGTTTGTCTATTTAAAACCTTAGTCGGTGGTTTATTTACTGACATGAACGATTTCTTTCAAAATAACCGTCCATGAGTAACTAAACAACTTTTTCATACCGGATACCAGTGATTTTCATTGGTGCGTTCAATACCTGTAGTCTGGACGAACGAGATCTTCATAATGCAAGCAGCTGCTGAAAACCCTGTATGCCTAATGTTTTTTTTTAGATCTGCATGCCTAACATTTCAATTATTCTGGAGAAGCTTATAGTATCAACGTCTGTTAGTTAGTTAGTTACTTACTTAGTTAGTCAGTCAGTTAGTTAGTTAGTTAGTTAGTTAGTTAGTTAGTTAGTTACTTAGTTAGTTAGTTGCAGTAGTTAGTTAGTTACATAGTTAGTTAGTTAGTTAGTTAGTTAGTTAGTTTGTTAGTTAGTTAGTTACATAGTTAGTGAGTTAGTTAGTTAGTTAGTTAGTTAGTTAGTTAGTTAGTTAGTTAGTTAGTGAGCTAGTTAGTTAGTTAGTTGATTAGTTAATTAGTTAGTTAGTTGATTAGTTAGTTAGTTAGTTAGTTGATTAGTTAGTTTGTTAGTTAGTTAGGCACACATACTTGCCGTCTCAAGGATACGAAATATTGACGCTTTTTGTCCTTTAATCTCCAGATGACAATCTCCAAGAAACCAGAACTACAGATTATTGGAGGATGTTTTCGTGGTTTGAATGGCTATCTTTTGGCTTCACTCTTTCTGATCAAAAAGGTAAATAATGCGTCCCGTTCTTAACCATCCCACTCTGTCTAATCTGCGCCGGCGCTTAGACTCAAGCTGCCCGAATCTCTCTATGTTTAGTTTGAGTGTGAACGCCCGCGTACCCTGCCCCAAAATAAAGTAAACGTTTCTGTCACCTCACTGAAACGATTTAACAGGCTAACCTTTCCGTCTGCAGAGAAGAGTGCAAAGTATTAGGCAGTTAGTGATAAACAGTTGCAACTGTGCTTTCCAAAGCCAT